>VDFB02263900.1:0-269917 GCA_007258455.2 Sequoia sempervirens
GAAACATGTAGAGGAAGAGGTAGGAATAATGAGGTAGATAATAATAAAAAGAATGTACAATGCTTTCATTGTAATAAGTTTGGACCCTATGCATTAGAATGTTGGAATGAACAAGGTTAAACAAATAAAGAAACTATCATAATACTATTGAAGATAAACAAAATCTATTCATTTATTTTTCAATAAAAATATTAGTGAGAATAATGTACGGTATGTTGATTTTGAATGTTCTTCATATATGACATGTAATAAGAATTATTTATCAATTTGTATGAAAAACATCATAGTATAGTGGTATTGGGAGATAATTAATCTCTTGAAACTAAAATAAAAATAACTATTGTAGTAATGACTGAGTATGGTAGGTAAAGCATATTAATGAAACATGTTTGTTCCAACACTCGAGAATAATTTTTTATCTATTGGAAACACAATAGAACACAATTATCCAATTAATTTTGATAAATATGAGCCTATAATAAGAGAAAAATTAGAAAGGAATGTGTTGTAAGAACAAAGAGGATAGGATGTTTCCTCTCTATTTCACTTAATGAAACCACGCATTAAGGTCTAATGAATTGAATGAAAGTAGAATTTGACACCAACAAGATGATCATCTTAGTTTTAATGGGTTATTTTTCAAGACAAAAAATTATTAAAAATATAAAAGAAGTA
Organism: Sequoia sempervirens; assembly: GCA_007258455.2. NCBI lineage: Eukaryota > Viridiplantae > Streptophyta > Pinopsida > Cupressales > Cupressaceae > Sequoia > Sequoia sempervirens. The sequence goes on from VDFB02263900.1 coordinate 676, forward strand.
CATATGAAGAAACAACATAGAGATAACTCTTTCTAATTGGTAATTTTAGAAGATCTAAGCAACATCTTAAGATAATTCATATATGGATTTGTGTGGTCCTATGGAAACACCTTATCTAAAAAATTCAAATTATTTCCTAACATTCACTGACGATTACTCAAGAAAAACTTGGCCATATTGCTTGGTTACAAAATTTGAAGTGTTTGACAAATTTGTAGAATTCAATAGGTTGGTTGAAAAATAAAGTGGTAAGTACATAAAAAAGATAAGGTTAGATAATGGAGGCGAGTAGAAATCAAATCACTTTCTAGATTTATGCAAAAATATGGAATCAAGAGAGAGTTCACCACTTCCTACACTCCACAATAAAATGGAGTTGCTAAAAGGAAGAATATGACCATTATTGAAATGACAAGGAATATGATGAAATAGAAGAATTTGGATAAGAGTTTTTGGGTAGAAGAAATTTGTAAAATAATATATTTTCTCAAAATAAACCCTATAAAATCAACTAAATAATGATTCTTGAACAAGTGTGGTTTGGGATTAAGTCATTTTGATCATTTGAGGGTATTTGGGTGTGTTTCTTATGCACACATGTCAAAATAAAAAGGTCTTAGTTAGATTATATAGGCTTAAAATGTATTTTTATTGGTTATAGATTAAAAAATAAAGCATATAAGTTGTATGATCTAGTCGGAAAGAAGCTTGTGATAAGTAGATATATGCTCTTTGATGAAGCAATAAAATATACCAAACAAAATAAAATAAAGGGAAAATAAATAATGATTGATGAAGTTGAAGAAGAAGAAGAAATAACTTGAATCCTCTAGTGAAGGAACAAGAAAGTATTAGAAATATTAGAGGACATAAAGGACTCATCCATCAACTCTTATGTTGGACTCAAGTTTTATGAAAATGACAACAAGGTCACAAGAAAAAGTCTATGCATTGATGACTCAAATCATGGAAAAGAATGAGCCATAAACCTTTGGACAAGCTCAAGAAAAAGAAGAGTGGGCCAAAGTAATGAATAGTGAGTTAGAAAAAGTTCACAATAATGACACATGTGATTTGGTTTAGTTACCTCCTATAATAGAGTTGTTGGTACAAGGTTGATGTATAAAACTGGGTATAAATCTAACGAAAGCATTTATAAGGATAAGGCTAGATTGGTAACCAAAGGATCCACTCAATAGGAAGGTATTGATTACAATAAAGCATTTTCACTTGTAGCATGAATGGATACTATTAGATTAATTTTGGCTTTGATAACTTGGAAGAGTTGGACAATTTATTAGATGGATGTAAAGAGTGTCTTTTTGAATAGATATATTGATGAAAATGTGTATGCTTCACAACCTAGAGTTTTTGAAAAATTAAATTATTTTTACGATTTGAAGAAGGCCTTGTATGGTCTTAAGTAGGCATAAAGAGCATGGTATTCCATGATAGACTACCTATAGAAAAAAGGTTTCATAAAGAGTTAATCATATCCCAATATTTATATCAAGAGCTTAGATAATGACATTTTTATTTTATTTCTCTATGCAGATGATCTTATCTATACTAGAAATAATTTAGCTTTATTTATAGAGGTTAATACAATTGTGCTTGTTGAATTTGAGATGACAAATTTGGGACAAATACACTATTTTTTGGCATAGAAGTATGAAAAAATAAAGATGAAATACATATTGTACAAGATTTTTAGATGAAGAGTTACAAACTAGTTGCAATACCTATTGAAGCTAGACTTAAGTTGTCTAACTTAGATGTGCTAGATCTAGTGGACCCCACTCTATAAAGATAGTTGCTTGGCAATTTGATCTACTTCACTACTACTTGACTAGATATCACATATATAGTGATCTTGGTATCTAAGCTCATTTTAGAACTTAAGAAAACACATTGGAGTATAGTTAAGAGGATTATCAGATATGTCAAAAGGACATTGAGTTATGGTCTTAGACTTAAACATTCATTGATAGTAGTTTGATTGGTTATATGGATTCAGATTGGGTAGGTTCCATAGATGCCAAGAAATCTACTTTTAGTCTTAGTCTTGTAGTATTCTCTTGGAAGTCAAATAAATGAACAACTATATCACTTTCTATAGTATAGACATAGTATAAAGCTACAACATCAACAATTTTCTAAATAGTATGTTTGAGATGACTATTGGAGGTCTTGCACCAAGTATACAATGGACCTACCTTATTGTATTGTGAGAATACTAGTGTTGTATAAATTAAAAAGAATTTAGTGTTTCATAACATAATCAAGCATATTAAAATTTAACATCGCCACATCAATGTGTTGGTTAAACATGGATTGATCAAGATTGTGTATTATAGCATAGAGGATTAGATGGAAGATATCTTCATGAAACCTATATATCATGAAAGTTTCCACATACTTAGAGATATAACTCAAGTTCTTCCCAGTTGTCATTATTAGGGAGAATTACAATAATGATTCATATTAGGCTTGTTGACTTAGTTATCTTTCTTTACATTTTCTTTATACTACCATTTTTGGTGATCACTTAATGCATTAAATACATTTATATACCCTATTTTATAATTTCTCACAAGTATTTGGATTTGATTAGGTTTTGCATCCTACTAAATCAATACATAAAGTTTTCCCCATTAAATATGAGAATTAGCATGCCAAACACAAAATTTCCTATCATATTTGCATAAAAAATGCGCACAATGAACAAACAACTCAACACACCCTTGGAGAGATCTTTTCAAATGGACACTCCCCCTATTCCTTCAAATGAAATCCACATACAAAAATATTTTTATATATTTTTTTGATGAATAATTTTGATATTCAACCAATAATACACTAATTACAAAGTATCACTATACAAAAAGATACTACATTTTAACAGGTTCAAAATTATGACCCCTATATAAAGAAAATTCCATACCTAAATTATATATCACTTCTAAAAACAAATTTCACAAGCTTGAATTTTTTTCTTTTTCTTTTTAAAACATTGAGTGAAAGTCTTGACTTTCATGTGTCTCTCAAGAACTAGGTTTAAGCTCCTAAGACATAATTTTTTTAAAGGTAAACTAAAATGTAAAATAAGTCAAATCTTTTCAAAAAATAAACCAAGGTTTATTGACTTAGTTATCTTTCTTTTGTCTTATTGCATTCATTAAGTAGTTGGGTTATTGGTAAATATGGCTGTCATAAAACTCACCTATAATTCGAGCTTCTATATAATAGATCCCTTGCTTCTTGTTCTATCAAGGTAATTTGGGGCTTTTACATATTTATTTGTTTTTTGATTAACATATCATCATTGCTATTTTATTTGCCTTTAGTGGACCCCTTGGTGAAGAAATGTTTGGTAGAGAATACAATTTTTTTTTCCAAGATTAATATTAGAGATGCTTTGTTTCATCTTTGGATTACTAATTATTTCATCTTTGAATGATATCTTGAAATCTTAGATTTGTTTGAAATTAATATGTAGTTAGATCTATGATATTTTAAGGCAAGTTCTAATTCACCAATAATAATATGTTTCGATCAAAATGTTAAGGTTAAAATTCTAAAAAACATATGTAATTCTCTACCATCTTTGTAATTGTATAGCCCAATGGAGTAGGTGACAATTATTTGTAAATGTTTGATTGATATAATCATGATATATCTTTCAAATTCTATTTATGTTTCTAGCCTATTTGTATTTGTTATTTAGGGAGTTTATATTAGGAAAATTATTCACTTAGTCTTCACAAATTTATCATTACAATAGATCTTTAGTGGTTGATATACTTTCTTTAAATTTCAATATGTAATCTTTAGGAAAATTAATGTAAAGAGTGACTAGTGAAAAATATTAGAGTTGTCTTTAGACAACGCATAATTTGCTTTGTATTTTTTTAAATGGATCTTTAGTTGTTGCATAGGATCTTAGGGATACTCCCTTGTGTTGTGACCTAGAACTAAATAAGAGAATGACCTCTCCTATTGAGGGCCCAAATCCTTTTGTGATCTAACTACAATATTTTCCTTGTGTTCAATTTATCTCCATGAGAGTTAGCATAAGGTGATTATCTAGGATTGCATGATGGTGATTTTGGAGTACCAACAAAATGACACAATTATTTGAATTATCAAACACAACTCATGGTATTCAATTCGATGTTCTATTGTATCTTTTCCAAGTGGATCTATGATCTATATTGGATCTATCAATAGAGATCATTCATAAAGGAAAACACTTTAACAATTTTTAGGATAAAAATTACAATATGATGGAACCAAATGTTATATATTTTTTCATATTTACTAAAGAGAAAATTTATTTTAAGATAACCAAGGGAAAACTAGATCAGATTGGCATTCCATAGTGAATATATTATCGAGGGAGGCTTGGGTAATTGTTCAAAGTAGAACAATTTAGATGAGTCTTTGAGCTTGTTAAATAAGCTACAAAGTAATTTGAGGTGCATCCATTTTCTATACTTGTTATTGAACATAAACAATATTTAGGTAGACAAGAAATGACTAATACCAAGTTGGTTTTTTTCCTTAAGAGACAAAATATCATAGTTACATGGCGAATTCTTTCCATTTCCAACATTTTTTCTCTCCTTTGAGTAGCATTTAATCTTATGAATTACCATTTATGTAAACAAGTATAATAATATGATGTTTTAGTAAATTCTACAAAGATATTTTGAGAGTTTACAAATCATTCTAATCGCTATATCGCCAACATGGTATATTGTTGTCGAGCCTTATTTGTTTGATCTTGAATAATATTTGCATGGTTTCCTCCAAAGTAGCAAAGAATTTTGGTAAAAAATGTCTTTCACTTGCTTATTTGCAAACTATTATAGTAGATGCTTGCCTTTGTGAAATAATGCTCATATTTGTATGTAGTGTCTTTACTAGTTGTGTTTGGGGTGTTAGTTTATTCTACAGGTGTAGTATTGATTGTGCAAGTCTCTAGGTAAGTGCAAAAGTTGATTATAGTAATCTCCACATTTGCTAGACTGGATTGAAATATTGTCAAATAATGTTAGTCTATGCAAAGTTATTAATAATTCTTGACAATATTTATCAAGTTGGTCCCTAGATCTTATAAATTCTCAATTTATTTGTGTTAATTGAGTCTTAATCTACAAAATTTGTTGTGAAATTTGCTAGTCTAGTTGTCCTTGGATCAAATAACTAGGTTAGAGGGAAATCATTTCATATTTCTCTTCTTGAAGAGTGGTGATTTTGGTTTAAGATACCCAATATTCATGCCTTAAATTCTTTAATTCATGGAGAAATGTGTATGGATTTTTAGCCTCTAAAGCACATTTGAAGTTGTTGCTAGACTTTAAAGATGTATGGTCCTCAATTTATCTTTAGGACAAATCCTACCAAGAAATTGGTTTCTAGAATGGAGAACCTTGAGTCTATTTTTATGAAGTCCCAACAAGTGTGGTAAGTGAATGAAGGCACATTTAATGTCTCTCATTATTTGATGGATGATGATTATAATGTTGGTTCTTCTAAATAGGAATCTATATTAGAAGATAGGGTGGTTATTATTTTTATTTTGAATCTATTAGTAGAATTTTACCCAGATTAGGTACTAGGCCTCCACTCAAGCTTTTTAAATTTGATAAATTGATTCAAAGAAAAAATGAGGATAAAAATCTATTAACTTTTGATAGTTGTCATCTTCATCCTCATTCTTCTTTGTATAGACCAAACATTTGAGAGAACCCCCTTTTATACTAGAACTCATCCTCTTAGGGATGGACATAGGGATAGAATTCATGAGGTTGAAGTCATAAATTATTTAAATCCTATTGCTCGTGTCTATACCAATCCTTATCAATACATATGCCCTTATGCACACATTCTACCCAAGGTCCACCATGGGCATGAACAATGCGCGAACCCAATTACAATTTAAATGTTCCTCAATATTACTAGGATCCTACCCTTCATTTTGACAGAAGACTTTCCCACTTATGAAATGATATGTATGTGTTGATAATTATTTGTCCCCTTTAGAGAACCCACAAATAAAACATTGAGGAAAACATCATATTTGGAGCATTTGAGTGGAGCAAAGATCACCCATGTATTTAACAACAATTTGGGTGGTGGGAGAGTCAATAAAAGATAGGGTGGTGGAAAAGGTGGATTGAATACAATTGTTACTTGTTTATGGGAATCAATTTACTTATAACAAAGAAAATAATATTTGATAGTCATGTCATTGCTGTAGAGAGGCAAAAAAACATGAAGTTGGTCTCCAATGATGAAGATTGTTTAAAATGATAACTTGAAAATTGTTTGATAGCATGAGACAAAATTTCAAACATGAACACTCACAGAAGAAGCTTATTGACTAAAATAGTTCTAAAGCAAAATAAAATAACTCTGAATTGAATAAAGTAGCTCGAAATTTATAATTCTTAGCATTTTTTGGATTATTGTATTTAAGATATATATACTAGTTACAAGGGATGCCAAGTGAAAGTGAGAGCAACAATGTATAAATGTGCACTTGAATGTCCAAGTAGATGAAATGTACATTCATTTATAAAACCTTAACAACCATTAAGTGGTCATGTGGATGTCTAACTTGAACTCATTTGACTTTTGCATCTTCTCAAAAAATATAGATTTTGTATAATGTGCGCATGCAATTTCTTAAAGGAATTATGTTATAATTTTTCCAAAGACTTTCATAATAAATTGGAGTGGTTTCTATTATAACACATCGCCTTTATTTTCTATACCTTAAAATGTAATTACACAAATATTAATGGCTTCTTATAATTTTACTAATATTTTTTTCCATCTTTTTTTTAAATATATATTTGATAAAAAATTAAATATACTAACATTATTACAACTATTCACACATACTCAATCTATTGGATTTTGTTGTAGCATATGAGGATATTTGTATTTAGTATAAAAACAATTCGAAGGTGGACATTCTAAACAAGTTATTTGAGGATGCAAGGGTTCACAAAACAACTGGTCTCTTGACCAAGATTCATAATAAAAGAACCGCAATTAAAAAAAACTTGAAAATATAGTAAAGATGCATTCGTCTCGCAAACATCATTAAAATTGATGATACCAAGTTTCCACAATCGATATTGTTGTTTATTTTTATGGATTTGGCTATGTTGTGATTTTTTTACATGACTATTGTGATTTTTCTCACTCAACTCTCTATTATACTGATGACAGATCATAGATCATAGAATGTGATCTGACCTCTGTAGTATCTTTATGATGAATTATGAAATGTGATCCAATCTCTCTATTATCCTAATGATGAATCATGAAATGTGATGGTAAACATCAATTCAAAAAGATCACAACACAATCAAACCCAATTTTTTTTTTATTAAACATCATTAAAATTCTTTCATTTTCAAATTCGCCGGTGGCTTCTTTGACCCGGCAGACCCAGAGCTCCCACTTACCACCCTTCATTATTACCAACGATACCATCGTACATTGACAGAAGCGCCATTCTTTTGACATATCTCCGTACGCTTCGCCATTTACCTCACACAGCCGGCGGCTCCACCATTTTCGTTCTGTTGTACTCCAGATGGCTACGTAACTTCCGGCGACTGCTTCGGCCATTAAAGTATTCCAGGGACCTTCGTACCATTCGCCAATCGCCATTGCACTTGGAGTTTACTCCAGAGAGCATGCGATTGCATGTAAGTAAGGTCACGTCCAAACGAAAATCCATGCGCCAAAACCTGTGTGATCCGTGTCCTTTGCTTCTTGTCCTCACTACGTTGGATTTTGTTGTACAATCTGGAGGCCGCCCGTTTTTCTTGAAAATGTACGTCTCTGTGAAAATTAAGCGCTATATTTTTAGGTTACGGGTCATAGTAAAATCAAAACCTTAAAGTTCACGTGAATTCTATTAAGTGCTTTTAAATCATTCCAATTTCCTTTAGTTAAAATTTTGAAGTTCTTAAATTGATTCTCAATTGAACTTTTTGTATTTAATAACTTTAAAGTGGGCCCTTCCTTTAGATTTTAAGATTATTATTTTTGGTCTTAGACTATATTGTCAATGTTTGAGGGCATATTTTATCTATTCATGATCTTTTTGTGGGAGAGCATAACTTTTGTCTATGGAGGCCTTTTCTGACTTGTAAATGTTGGGAAGATTTATTGAACTCTGTATTATAGTGCACTTTTTTTTATCTAATTATTCTCGGTGTTGGTGTAATTTTACTTTCAACCTTTTAGTTACTTTCATTGTCATGGAATCAAGCACAAACTTTGTCTTGTCTTGTTAGTTATTAAAGTGTCAAGTAGAGTGTTTTCTTGAGGATTTATCAAATTCATTAATGAGGATCTTTGAGGGGTTCAATATAAACACAATCGATTATAAAGTGTCAACCTTTTCATTATCTTTGAGGGATTAATGTAATTCATTTATGGACATATTATAATCAAACACATTGAAATAAATTTCTAAATTTTAGCAAGGAGTGGTTGGGGGGCGGGGGGGAGCAAGGGGTTTCTTTTAAAATAATTTGCAAGTTTGCATAATGGTGACTCATTTATTGTGTTTTCTTTATGGATACATCATCAAGATAACTTGTTTTTAGTGTGCATTGTTACTTTGTGACTAAAATAACACACTTGTATCTTGAAATTATCCTAGATGGAACTAATTATGCATTATGGCAAGTCCATATAGAAGCCTTATTCAAACAAGGAACAACAAGGTCTTCTTCCCTATCTTTTGGGATAGGTTTCACTACCAACCATCACATTCAAACACTTTGATTAGTTCAATAATCATGACAATGTGCTTGGTGACCTCTAGTGCTCACTTTCCACATGTTGTAAACATCATCTTGATGGTGTTGAATATCCTTCTACTATTTGGGAGGTCTTTTCATAGTTATTTGGTGACATCATGCTTGATATTTCCATGGATGCCACATTATTTTCTAAAGATACTTATGATTTTGGTGATGATGACACAAATTTTGAGGACAATCACATGAAAACATCGATATTGTATGCTCATGTAGCTTCCTTTGACAATGATTTTATACATGATCTTTCTCTCATGTGTGCTCTCTTTGGGATGCTTTTTTTAGTGACAACAATAGTTGTTTGTTGAGACCCACATTACAAATTGTTCTCCCTTCTTACAAAATCTTGTTTACATGTTTGATAAGAGTTCCCACATGTGTGTTTTTAGAATTTCTTCATTAAATTATAATACACCTTATCATGTAGATCTAGATCTTATTGATCCACCTTGACTTGTGGATCCACTACTAGATACTTTGAAGGTGCCTCTTGCTATGTGTTGGTGCATAGAGTTATAGGTCCCAAATCCCTAAAGTAATGTCTTATCCTAAGCACTAGGGGTGTTAAACTTGGGACAAATACCTCTAACTTATGGTCAAGTAGGATAAATTTGGACTAATTTACTAAGGTGAGTAAGACCTTCAACTTGGGCTCAACTAGACCTAGGGAACTTCTATAGAGGTATCCTAAATAGGATTAAACATAAATAGAGAAGAACAAGTTGATAAACCATTGTAGTAGTGCCTTGTGCATGATTAACCCTAAAAGCTATCACTAGGCCAAGGACTAACCTACTTATCTAACCTTTATTAAGCCAATAAGCACATCATTATATGATAACAAGATGTGGGTATGCACACACTGACTCTATAAGATGATAATTGCTTTAGATTATTAAAGATGTTTTACCTAGTAATAATGTTTAATCATGAAGTGTATGAAATTTACTTCCTACTCCTACTCTCCTAGTGAAAGATGCATTCATTCAGAGTGCATGGTGGATCAATAATTTCAACACTAATGTATGTTCATTAGGCTACAAAGTCCAATTACATCAAGAACGACATGTTTAAACTAAAAGGAATGTGAGTTTTACATAAGCATACACCACAAATATGATATTAGATAGATGGACATACTTAGTAATCTATCCCTAGACTATGAATATCTATATGTAATGAATAAATGGCCATTACAGAGTTTGCAATGTCTTAGAATGTTGTGGCATTCGTCAAATATCAATTGCATTCATACCAATGAATTGGAAAGAGGAAACCCTTAGCTAGAACTTTCTTGAAGAACCATAAATGGAACTATGGAGACATTCATTTATAGATATTATTAACAATACAAATATCCTTTTGATTTACAAAAAAAAATCTTTTTCGATGACTAGATTTGCAGGGTTCAAAACCCTGGAAGCTCCTTCAACTTGCAGGTGCATGGAAGGGAAAAATGATCAACCTTATTTTTGGAAAATGAGCTAGCATATACGAAGCTCCATTGATTGACCTATCACTTCAAGAATCAAGGATGAACTAGTATTAAATGGATGAGGCATGCAAGGAAAGCTTAGAGCTCACAAAAGTTATTGAAATAGAAACCTAGAGCTTGCTTGGAAACCATCCAAATTAGAAACATAACATCACATTGATGGTAGCATGGTGTCCCTCATCCTCTATCACTTGAAGTACATTTGAATGTGCACCTTTAAGGTGGATAACTATTTTGGGCAGGAAAATCCCATTGAAATATTTATGACAAATTTGGTCATTAATGGTGACTTGGATAATGCAAAGAGGTAGGTCAGAGTGAATAGTGCAAAACATGGAGTTTCAAAGTTTGAGGGTTAGGGATACCTCATAACACATACAACTTGTCAGGGATTAGGGATTAGGAGTATATCATACTTCATGCTTAAAATAATCAAATAATGTTACCCTCACATATTTTACTTTGAAAGGATATATGAAGGAAGTGATTGGGAGTTGAGGATTAGAGATACCAAGGAATCCATCTTGCAAGGTATGCAAATAAGGATAGGTTCGAGCTCACAAATTTGATAAGGTAACAAAGTGGGGAATATCAAGATTTAGGTTTTGGGGATACATTATAACTCATGCCACTTTAGGATTTGAAACCTTAGAATCTCCTTCAAATTTTAGTCATGTGGAAGGAAAAAATGATCAACCTTCTTTTTGGAAAATGAAAAGGAATATATGGAACTCCATTGATTTCACTGTCACTTGAAGAATTGAGGAGGAACTAGCATTAAATGGATGAGACATACAAGATGAGCTTAGATCTCATAATATCTATTGAACCTAAAGCTTTCTTGGAAAGCATATACATCACAAACATGACCATAACATTAATGGTGGTGTGGTGTTTCTAATCCTCTATCAATTGAAGTATATTTGAATTCACACATTTAAGGTGGATAACTATTTTTGGGTAGCAAAATCACCTAGGAGTATTTGCAACATCAAATTTGGTCATTAATGGTGACATGGATCATACAAAGAGGTAGGTGGGAGTGAATAATGCAAAATATGTAGTTTCAAAGTATGAATGTTGAGGATACCTCATAACCCATACTACTTGTTGAGGATTGAGGACCAAGGGTATGTCATACTTCATGCTTAAAACAATTAGATAAGTGCACCCCTACGTCTTTGATTCTGAAAGGATATGTGAAGGAATGATTGGGAGTTGAGGATCAAAGGTACCAAGGAATCCATCCCATAAGGCATGCAAATAAGGATAGGTTTGAACTCATAAACTTGATAAGGTAACATAGTAGCAAATGTTGAGAATTGGGGTTTGGGGATATGTTTTAACTCATGCCACATTAGAGGTATTCTTATTGTATAACGAGAATAATGGGAAATGAATTAACAACCAAATTAACCAATTAGGGTTAAAAAATACTAAAAACCCACAAAAGAAAGATCAATTAAACCCATTAACCAATGAAGTTGAATAAAATTCTTGAATGAATAAAACACAAATCAATAATATAACTCTAATTAAGATCAGATTACTCAAAAGACAACATGCAAACTGAGTACTCCATTGTTGAATTATGAGAATTCGATATGTGAATTGCTCAATTATGCATAACCCATGTTGCAAAAGTTTGTTGATGAAGATATTGACTCACAATGAAAGCTCAAATGCTCAAAATTCACAAAAATGATGAATGCTCAAGCTCATGAAGATTGTGAATGAATTTGATGTAGAATTAAGGCTTATTTTATAGAATTCATGGAGGTTTGATCAATGGTGGATATTGGAGGAAAAAGATCAAGGGTCAAGATTGAATCAAGAGATCAAGGGTAGAGATTGAATGAGAGGTTTAAAAGTTAACTAAAGATGATCCCTTGATTTAAGGAAGATATTTTAGGATATTTTATGGAGGGAGATATTTTGAAAAGAAAATATTCCATTTTTGAAAATGGAATATGCCATGTGTAAGTTGGAGGAAAATTAGTAATTAAATAATTAAAAAATTATTTAATTGTGAGATGAGAGGAAATTAAGATTTTTAATTAAATAATTAGAAATTATTTAATTAGATTAGTTAGAAGAAATTTAGGAATTGATTAAATAATTAAAATTATTTAATCAAAGTAGAAGGGGCAATTTTCAAAATTAATTAAATAATGAAAATTATTTAATTAAAGTGAATTAGAGGAAAAAATGATGAAAAATGGTGAATTAATCAAATAATATTAATTATTCAATTAATAAAGGAAAATGATGAATTTAATCAAATAATTAGAAATTATTTAATTAAAATTGATGAATTAAGAGATAATGAGGAAAATGATGAAAAGAGGTGAATTAGGAGTGTGTGATGTGTTTAGACAATTTTAGATGTGTACACTTACATCTTTGATTCTAATAAAAATATTGAAGAAAACATCAAAAGTCAAGAATTAGGGATACCAAGGAAAAGGCACTCGGGTAAGGGGATGGCCAAAAATTTGACTCTAAAGGCAACTTAATATAAAGGTTTGGGGAGTTAGGGCTTGGATTGACATGCTAGAAAGGGAAAGATTGAAACACCAACTAAGGCAAGGTAAATCAAAGGTTGAAGGAAAGGGGTGTTGGGAAGGCAGGTATGATACTTTGATAGGGATAAAGGAAAAGGTGAAGTTGGGAGGGAAGGCATACCAAGAAGGGAAAATCTAAAACACTAACACAAAAACAATTCTTTAGAAAATTGAACACAAGACTCACACTAAGAATTTTTAAGATCTTTGCAACTTACAAAATATGAGTAGACACATGGGGGGATGGAAAAGAGAAACACTTATGCAACTTTTGACCAAGGGGGGCCCATTAGGCATGATTCTCACATTGGTTATCTATGATGGGAGAAATAAGGCCAAAATATATAAAAGGGGCTATGATTCAAGCATATTTGGACATAGTTAGACTAATTGTGCAAATACTATCCATCCTATTGCAATGGAAGTTCCTCTTGTGACTAATCTATTTCTCTCTATTGGTTCTCCTTTGATAGTGATTTTTCCACAACTTATTTTGGGATATGACATTAGCTACTTCAATGATCATCAAACTAGTTCAATAGTATTTCATGTTGTCTCCTACATACGTATATATTTTGGAGTGGGTACAATTTTACTACTTCTTCACATCTTTATTCTTAATGGAATGCATGTATTTTATTGCAAATATACCTTCTTCATCTTTTTGTGCTTGTCCATATTCTTTACTTTGTTACTATTTAGTGTCATCATTCATATTTTTAACAGAGTGACATTATTATATTTTGACATCTTTTTTGGGAGGCTTCCAAGCCTTCTCTTCTTTCTCCCCACTTTTTTTGGAGGGGATGGGGGCTTCAATCCTCTCTTCTTAGGGAGAAATTGATTCCCATCTTTCTTTTTGATGGGATATTTTATAATTGCACATGGGTACCTTATTAGGCTTTGTTGCAATTTCCATATTTGAGAATCTATCACATTTGAATTTATTTTTCTCTCCCTAAGTTATAGTTAAGGGGGTGTATTGCAATGTCCAGAGAGTTAGAGTGTTCATACTAGGGTAGGTTTTCATACCACTTATATATATCCATTCACTTTCTTTTGCTTAAGCACATTTAAGTAGTTATTCTATTCAATCACATATCCATGATGTCTTATGCACCTAATTGATAATTAACTAGTTTAAGTTTAGTTAGATCTATTTATCATGATAGTTATCTCCCACCTATCATGCTAGAGCATGTTTAGTTAACTCTCCTATTTTATGCCAATTCTCTTTTATTTAGCTACCACCTATGCTGCATTACCTTGCTCTATACAAGCACAAGCTTATTTGTGCTTTGTGATCATATTGAACTATTCTTTTATTCAATATAATTATCTATTAGTTATCTTATTTCTCTATGCTCTACATTAGCTTTGCATAGCTATATCATGGGGTGTTTATTGGTTTAATGATTTCTAGGTCTTTGGAATATTTCATTATTCCTACAAAATCATCTTCTTTTGGTTGGATCAAATTAAAATGGGAACCTCACCATTATTTGTATCTCAAATTTCTTCAAAATTTATTCACAATCAACATTATATTTTTATACACAAACCATCTGCTTGGATTAATTTAGATGTTTTGTGAAATGTTAGATAAATTTCATCCTTTCACAAGCTTGATTGGCCTTAAGTCAATGCCATTTCAATAATATTAGTGATCTAACAAGTTATTTTACATTTATTGCTCTTCCTATAATGTATACCCTATGATGGATCAAGGCTTTGTTTTTGTTGTTAGAAAGAAGATTCCTTATATTTTTAGATATTTCATAAAAAAATAATTTTCCATAAATGTAACAATATCCTCTTAGCAAACTAAGTTTCTTGCTCTGTTTGTTTTTTGAATTTTCGGCCCCTGTTGTGATTTGGCTGTTTCATGAGACTGTCGGGAGGGGCCCCAGGAAAGTTCCCCATTCCAAGAATGTTGTCTTCTTGTCTAGCGCTATGCCTACGGTGGAAGCGGCCAGTCTACCTATTCCCCATATGACATCCCCTCCTCATACTTCCATCCTTTCCCTTGGGGAAAAGATTGAGATTTTTTTTGGAAAGTTTCCCATATCTCCATCTTTTGGGCTTGACTCTTTCTTCTCTGTGGAAGAACCGATTTCCTATGTGGAAGAACCAATTTCCTACGTGGAAAAACTGGTGGGTTCTGACTCATTAGCCTCAAGTAAAAGGTTATTGGAATATGCTTCCTGCTCAGTGACTGGTTGGGAAGTAGATGTCCCAGAAGTTTTGATGCTAAAGGTGATGAACAATCTCAAACTGGTGTTAGTTGGAAAGTTTTTGGCATATAGGAAAAATATTGAACTGGTTCATTAATGGGCTACTTCCACTTGGAATCTCAAAGGAAACGTCACCATAAATGCCATGCCAAGAGGTATCCTCCTTTTCTCCTTCGTGGTTTATGAAGATATGCTGAAGGTTTTAACTGGTGGTTCCTGGGCGTTTGACTCGGGGTTTAAAAACTTTCTCTCCCTCTGCAAATGGAAATCAAGCTTTGATCCATCAGCTGACCTGGGTGCCTTGGCTCCAACCTGGGTTAGCCTTTCGGGCCTTCCTCTAGAGTTTTGGGAGACGGGAATATTAAAAGGTATTGCCAACTCCTTTGGTAGTCTTCTGGCTATTGATAAGATTGCTCAGGAGAGATCTAGACTGGTGTATGACCATATTTGTGTAAATGTGGCTATGAATACTGTCTTACCATCCTCAATCCTCCTTAAGTCAAAATTTGGTAACTAGACCCAACCCTCAGAATATGAAAATTCCCATCTCTTCTGCCAACTGTGCAAGAAGCTTGGTCACCTTATTGACTCTTGTGGGAACAAATCTGTCGAGGGTACTAGTGCTAAGGAGAAAAATCAAGTAGAGGAACACTTTGCTAATGAAATGGCTTATGTTGCTCAACCTTCTACAACTCCTGTTTAGGAAATGTTTGTTCCCCAACTAAAGGACAACCCTGTCTCAGGCAAGGAGGTTGTTCCTGAGCCTCTCATTGTAACTAATGACTCAGTTTTCATGAACCTTGAAGTTTCTACCCCTGTTTCCAGCTTTCCAACCCCAAGCTTTCTAAAATTGGGGAAGACAAATGGTGGGGATGAAGTTAATATGGAGGATGAACCTAAGGTGGGATCTCTTATGGAGGAAAAAGTGCAAGCTCCCCAGGAGAAGGATCAAATTTCAGGAGTGGGAGATGAGCTTGAAGAAGGTGAGTATGTGCACCTCGAGACAAACTTGTCTTTGGAGGACATGCATTTCTTATCCCAAAAAGGGGCAAGAAACCTGAGCAACTCTATGGCTTTACTGGGATTTCTTCTAGGGTCTAGTGATAAAGAGGTTGAGGATGAGTGGTCTCAAGCACCAACTAAATCCAAAAAGTAAAAGAAGCCGGATGTTGGGGGGGAAATAAGGTGGGTAGACCTTCCCAAAAGGATTCCAGAACTAAAGATATTGTGAGGGATGTGGCTTTTGGAAAATAAAGAACCTTGGACTCGATTGTAGGGTTGAAGCCCAAGAAGAAGTAGCTTTGGCTGCTTCTTTGGGGAAAGGGTGGTGTTGTATTATGTATTATCTATGAAGTATCTTTCCTAAAATATAAGGGGCCTTAATAGCCTGTATAAACAACTTTTGGTAAAAACTTGTATTCTTGACAATAAAGTGGTTGTTCTCCTCCTTCAGGAAACTAAGATGAAGAAAGAGATTTTTAATAAGGCTATTTTGAGCATCTTTCCCGATGTGAATTATTTTGTTAGTGAGGTTGAAGGAGCTTCAGGAGGTATAGCTACTCTTTGGAATCCTTCTAAACTAAAAGAAACTTTTTGTTTTGCTAGTAGGATAGTATGATGATTACCCTTGAAGACTTGGCTTCCCAGGAGAAATGGAACCTAATAAATGTTTATGCGCCAAATTTGAGTAGGGACATAGTACTACTTTAGGAACAGCTAAGTGATGCTATTTCTTATAGAAAAGATGACCACTGGATGCTAGGAGGGGATTTCAATTCCCCTCTCCTTCCTTCAAAAAAGGTAGGGGGTAGGACGACTACTCAGATAGCATGATGGAGCTAGCAGAGTTCTTAAACTATGCTTGTCTTATAGATATCCCTCTCCAAGGAACTAAGTACACTTGGTCCAATAGAAGGAATGGAAACCATCTAATCCAAGTTAAATTAGATAGGCTTCTAATCTTTGCCAATTGGAATATCTCCCAATTCCTATCTCTTTCATCTCTCCCAAGGTCTGGCTCTGATCATAATGCCTTTGTGCTTAAAAGAAACGTGGATTATAATAGGGGAACTTTCCCTTTTAGATTTGAATTAATGTGGAGTCTCCACCCAGATTTTGTTTCTCTTGTTAAAACATGGTGGGAGGAACCTATAAATGGCACTCTAATGTATTTCCTGGTGGAAAAGTTAAGTAGAATAAAGCAAAGAGTGAAAGGGTGGAATAAGGTGACCTTTGGTAATATCTTTGAGATAAAGAATACTCGGGGAAACAACTTAAAAGAATTTCAGGATATTATGGAGGCTAGTCAGGTGGATGAAGAGATATGTGCTAAGGAAAGAGACCTCAAATCTCAATGGTTTAAAATAAAAAAAAGGGAGGATTTTTTTGGAAACAAAAGTCACATGTCCAATGGCTAATTGAAGGGGATAGGAACACTAAATTCTTTCACCAATCCACTTTGAAACATAGAAGCAGAAGCATGATCATATCACTAGTAAAAGAGGATGGCTCCATGGTTACCACTGAAAAATAAATTGCTTGAGAAGCAGTTAACTTCTTCTCCTCTCACCATATGGCACTTGGCAATGTAAATCAGGTACATGCTGACTTTCTTGAGGTGATCCCTAAATTTATTTATGATCTTGATTTAAATATGATGACTAATGTTGTGTCTATGGAAGAAGTAAAAAAGGTTGTGTTCTCCTTTGGAGCTTTTAAAGCTCCTAGCCCGGATAGGTTCCCTCCTACCTTTTTCCAAACCTACTGGGATATTGTTAAAAAGACCTTTTCAATGCTGCTAGAGATTTCTTTAGGTCAGGAAATTTGCTTAACCAAGTGAATGCCACTTTTTTAGCCCTTATTCCAAAAAATATTGAAGCCTCTGCTATGAAGGATTATAGACCTATAAGTCTTCGCAATATGATCTATAAAATATTCTCTAAAATTTTGGTGTTAAGGCTCAAACCAATGCTTGGTAAAATGATTTCCCCAAACCAAAAAGATTTTGTCCAGGGAAGAAACATCCTTGATGCTGTCATCTCCACCCATGAAATTATCCACTCAATGGACCATTCTAAGAAACTTGGGATGGCCTTCAAAATTGATATTTCTAAGGCCTATGATAGAGTCTCCTGGTCATTTCTTTTCGTTGTTCTCAGGAAGCTTGGGATAGAAGGAAGATTCATTAAGATGATCTCTGCTTGTGTTACCTCCCCCATGTTCTCTATTTTGGTTAATGATGTCCCCCAAGGATTTTTCTCTTGTGGCCATGGTCTTAGGCAAGGTGATCCCCTCTCTCCCTACCTTTTTATGATTGTTGTTGAAGTCCTTAGTAGGAACATCCAAAAATTGGAATCTAAAGCTCTAAAAGGTGTTAAAGCTACCTTGTCTCTCATGCATGACTCCCATCAACAATTTGTTGATGACACTCTCATGTTTGGGGAAGCCTTGGTGGGGAAGCAGGTCTTTGGAAACATGTTCTTAATGACTATGATGTTGGTTTTGGCTAGTACATATAAACTATAAAAAAAGTAAGATACACTTCTTCAATACTGACCAACAGATTAAGGACAGAGTGGTGAAAATTATGGGATGTTAAGAAGCTTCCTTACCTGATGCCTATCTTGGCCTACCTTTGATCTCTAAGAAGTTGGAAAATAACTATTGGTATCAGCTGATTGAGAGAGTTCAAAACAAGCTGGATGGATGGAAGGAGAAGTTTCTTAGCTTGGCTGGAAAGGTCCAACTGCTAAAAGACTCCCTTCAAAATATTTTGATGTACTACCTATCTCTCTTCAAAATTCCTGCTTTTATAGGGGAAAAGATAGAATAGATCCAGAGAATATTTTTATGGTCAGGAACAAAAGAAAAAAATAGACTATCCCTGGTCAGTTGGAAAGAGTGAGCACTCCCAAAGGTAGAGGGGGTTTGGGAATAAGAAGAATATCCTTACTAAACAAATCCCTCACTGCAAAAATTGGTTGGAATCTTCTTGAAGGCTTTAAAGACTGGTTCAAAATTTTCCAAGCCAAGTACATGAGGAACATGAATCCTAGTTGTTTTCTTTCTATGTCTGACCTGCCTAGTGGTTATGCTTTATGGAATCATCTTGTTAAATTAAAAAATGTGTTGAAACTAGGGGCAAGAAAGAGAATTGGGAATGGTAATAATATTGATTTTTGGAAGGACCCATGGATTGAGACTTCTACTTTGTCTTCAATTGATGATCTAAATCCTCTCAAACAAAGCTTGACTAGGATTTGTGGCAAAAAGGTTTTCGACTATATTAACTGGGAGATGGAGGAACCTAATTGGAAGGAGCTCAAAATGATATTAAGGAGGGATAATCTAAGAGGCCATAGACAGGTCAACTGGGACCCTATCCTTTTCAGGCTCCACAATTTTATTGGGGAGGCTAAGTGGTTTGATAGAGAAAGGGAAGATGAATGGATTTGGAAAGGTAGATCTTCAGGTTGTTTCTTGGTTAAAAAGGCTTATGAGGAACTGATGAAGCCTCTAAAATTTATTAAAAACCATTTCTAGGATAAGGTGTGGTTAAAGAACATGGTTCCCAAAATTAACTATTTTTGGTGGACCGCGACTCATGGAAAAATTCTTACAATTGACAACTTGGTTAGGAGGGGATTCCAACTAGTTAACAGATGCTCCCTTTGTAAGCAAGAAGAGGATTCAATTATGCACATCTTCTTTCACTTCCAATTTGTGAGGGAGGTGTGGTCCTTCTTCTTGTCATTTTTGTCCTTAGATTGGGTGTTTCCTCACTCAATGAAGTTGTTTATAGAAAGATGGTTGAATTTTCCTTTTTCCCATGATATTATTGTTGACCTCTGGAACCAAGTTCTCCCCTTTGTTACTTGGGGAATATGGAAGGAAAGGAATAACATGATATTTAGGGAAGTGGAGAGAAACAACTAGGAGGTAAGCTTGATTATAAAAACATAGATTAAGGAAAATATTGAGGCTGGAAGATACAACTTTTCCAAAGCATGTCCTAACTACGAAGAGATGAGGATTAAGAAGAATTGGGGAATAATGAAGGATCTTACTAAACTCAATTGGTCTATGATGCTAACCAAAATGGTTACTATGTGGAGTCCTCCGTAGACGGATTGGATAAAGTGTAACTTTGATGGGTGCTCAAAAGGCAACCCAAGATTAGCTCGGGCAGGGGGTCTACTAAGAAACCACAAAGGGGAATGTATAGTGAGCTTTGGTGTGAATATGGGTGTTTGTTCTAATAATAAAGCTGAAGCTATGGCTATGCTAGGGGGCTTCAAAACCTTTAAGGATCTTGGCTTTAAAAATGTAATAATAGAAGGGTATTCCAAGCTCATTATGGATATTTTGAATGGAGTGGTTGTGCCACCTTGGGAGTTAAAAAACATAATTGATAAGTTCCTAGCCCTGAAGAATTACTTCACCAACTGCAGGGTACAACACGTCTATAGAGAGGAAAACAAAGCTATTGACTGCGCTACCAATGTGGCTCTAAGTTGTATGGGGTGGAATCACTGGAAAAATAATAATATGTCGAAGTCTTTAAGAGACTTGATATTAAATGATAAATTTGAAAATGATTACAATTTACAAAGATGATATGCTGAAGTTATGTGAGAAGCATGGGAGTCATGTGGTGCTTAAAGGCTTACAAAGTTATGATGATATTGGGGTTACAGGGTTGCATTTGATGATCTCATTAGGAAGTAAAATAAACCATTCTTCCCTTCCCAAGGTGACCGGTGATCACATGGAGTTTTTCAAATTGATAAGGGTGTCAATTCGAATCGTGTCAATTTGCCTATTGTCAGCCATTCCTGAAAGTGTAAAGTTTTGCAAGGTATGATATTAAATGAAGATTTTAAAACTTGTAAGAAAAATGATGAGTTAATGGTACCAGGAATTGTGCTGATGGCCTTCACCAAAAGAAACTTCTTGATCCCACATTTTTTATGGGCTCTTTTAGTTATTTGGAGAAATAGTATTTTATGCAACAAGGAAAGAAAGTCAAAAAAGTGGGTGATTATGAAGAAAAGCTCGTAGCGGCCAAATAATTTGCAATGTTAAAATGGGAGGCCCAAGGAAGCACACTGAGCCTCCTAATTACTAGGCCCTTAAGTAGACTGTGGATTTATGGAGGCTTTTTAAAAATGCTGGTATGGTTTCATTTTTTGAATCTTTGAAGGGTTGCAATGAGAATTTAATTGCCAAGTTCACCAATTCCTAGAGGAAAGGAAGTGTCTCCATTGGTGTGGTGAAGTTTGAGGTTACAACAAGGTTCATAGTGGAAGCAACTAGTCTGCAAAACCAAGGGATTAAAGTTGCAAAGAAGAGTGGGGTTGATTATCAGAAGTTCGTGGATAAATTCTTGCATGAAAGGGAGAGCCTAAAACAATTCCAAAATGGGTATGCTAGGTTAGAACTCCCACCTCCCTATGCTTTGGTTAGCCCATTTTTTATGCGGTATTTTACTTTAGAAGGAAAATATATGTTGGTACATGCGTACCATTTTCCTCTGCTCAATCATATTAGGAATGTAGAGAAAATCAATTTACCCTTTTACTTATTGTCTTCCTTGCAACTCAATATAGAGAAGGGTGCCAGTCCTCCCTTGCCCCAAGGTCTGATGTTATCCCTGTATAAATATGCTCTGGCTCTAAACCCTCATGGTAACCCTTTGGCTGCTAGAAATGATAATCCTAACTTCTTTGATGGGGATAATGAGGAACCCCTCATTGATGAAATTCCTGCTGTGGCACCTAATCCCTGCTCGCCTCCCTTAGTTACTGCTAGGAGGGTCCTAATTCCTGCAAAGAGCTCATCCCCTGTGGCCAATGTCTCAAACCCCTCTATTCCTATGATGCAAAAAAGAGAGGAAAATAGTGTTTATGAGAATGAGCTTATCAAGGCTATGCCGAAGAAGATAAAACACTCGCCTTTGTTGCTGGACCTTCCTAAGGCGAAGAAATTCAAAAGAGATATTAACCCTAGCGATATCATTAATATATCTAAGGAAGGTGTGCATAATGAGGAGTTGAAGGAGATCTCGCAAGGGCAAGGGAGTGGAGGAAGTGGTGGTAGAAGGTCTACCTGCCTAGCTAAAGATGCCTCTAAGGACAAGAAAGGCAAACATAAAATTATAGTGTGTGATGAGGAAGACCTGGAATTAAAAGAGTTTGAAGTCCAAGAGGAAGAAGATTTTGAGGTTATGGATTTTGAGGACTCTACTTATGATATGGGGGAAGAAGGATCAGATGAAGAAAAGGAAGAGGAAGAGGAGGAACAAATTGAGAAATTTGAGGAACAAAAGAATGATATTGAGAATGTGCAAGATGCAGGGAATATGGGCTTGGAGACTAATACTGAGGACTCAAGGGCTGATTTTATGAAGAGTAGGCTAAATTTTCTGTAGGTTCAAGTGGACGATATGGAGAAAGCCTTAGTTACACTAATGAAGGTAACTAATAGACTGATGAGGAAGGTGATGTTGGGAGCTATTTCTGGAGAAACTAGAATTTCTAGGAAGTTAGAAAAATAGGGGAAGCCTAGTGTTTTAAAGATGCTAGACGAGTCTAAGGGACCTGACTAGAGGGAGTACATCTCCCTCATTGGTGAATATGGGGACCTACTGAAGAAATCCAAGTAATGGCTTCTTGTTGCTGCTTTGATGATTCCTTTCTATTTTTTTTTCTTTTTGTTTCATAATCTTAGACTGTAATTTTATAATAGCCCTGTTATGGTTGAATACTACTTGGGACACTATTGATTTGATCAATGGTTTACGTAGTTTTAAGTTTGCTAGCAGAAAGTTATTATTTTTTATTAATATTGGTTGGACTATGGTTGCTATGTTGAATGATGGCCTGCGTGCTAATTTGGTTGTTTTTTGGTTCTTGATGGTGGTGTTGTTTCCAACCTTGTTATGGTTCCTTTTTTTCTATTGGCTGTAACCATGGGATCAAGGCCCTTCCTTACTTAACTAATTGTATAAGAGTGAATTTACACCCCATGTACAAATCCTCTTTTTTCCTTTACCCACCTTAGAAAACCAAGATTGGAGGCTTAATTCCACCTAAGCCTGTTGTGTACATCCCACTTGGCGCCTATTTTGAGCATCGGTGGAGGCATTTCTAACGGGGACACCCGCGTGGTGCACAGACATCTGTGTGATGCACTTACGTCCTTGGTAGATTCCTATGGCTGAACCTACAGAGGTGTTACACTTCTCATTGAAGGTGAAGTTGTAACACCCCCTTCGGCCGACCGACCCAAATATGGCCATTTTTCTCCATCCTTTCTTCAAATTCATCCCTTCAACATTCAATCCAACTCTTCACCACATCAAGCATCCATTCTTGCACTATCACATTCACTCTCACTCACTCCAAGCATTCAAGCATTCCATTGCAGCCAAAGCAACACTCCATCACTTTGGTAGAGCAAGTTTGGGACCACACCATTGCAATAGAGGCTTGAGTACTCTCATTTTCTCCCCCAAGCAACCTTGAGTTCTCTTGGTGGAGGTGATAAGCTTCCCTCTCCTCTCGTCCATCACTTGGTTGAGTAGCATAACATTGTTTTGTAGTGCTTCTTTTCTCTTTACTATATTATTTCCTTTATCTCGTTTCCTTGGTTTTCTGTGGAGATGGAAACACCCAAACGGGGGTCTGATTGAGGCAGGACCCTATACAACCACCCAATATTTTCTCTCTTTCTATGTGTAGGTGCGCATGTTTCTCAAAGAACTAGCTGGCGACCGAGTTCCTTGGTGAGGTTCTCCTTATTTTTGCCACTCTTGCATACTTTACAATATTAGAGAGTATTTCATTTATTTAGTCACATCATTTTGGCCCTTTAGTTAGTCAGCTAGGCCGTTAGTTAGTTTTGTTGGTTTGACCTCATCTTCATTATTGTCTGATCATACAGACAACACACACTTTTGAGATGCCAGTGCGCCATGCTAATGTATAGAGATCACACTTCTATCCTCAGACAAAGAGCTTTCTGAGGCGTAGTGTTAGACCTAAAAATCGGCTCGCCTAGCCTCTCCCTGTTTGTTGGGTCTGTAGAGTGATTGAGAGGCCTTACGGTCCTCGTTATTCCCGTCTTACATTTCCTTACATCACACTTAGCTGAGGTAAGTTAGGGAAGCCTCTCATGTCTTGGCCCTCCGTGACCTGGGGTTTTGCACGTGGTGGTCCCCCTCTCTTACATTTTTGGTGAACCCAACGTGAACCAATGTATGTTCATTCGTTGGTGTTGAAGCTTCCCTCAGGTACTTCGTGATTGTTGTGCTCTTGAGTGTTGTGAAAATTTATGAGCATCATAACCCAATCCACAACTTTTGGGTACATCGTTAGGAGAAGTATATGGAACCTTCCGATGGAAAGGATGAAGGTCTCTATTGGGTTAACTACAAGCCTTTTCTCTAGTCTCGCTATTAGTGTAGTCATGCAAGAGCTTTTCAAGGAACGAGATAGGGTTCATTGACGAAACTATTCACATTCCCACGCCTCCTGCGCCTCCTACACCATCATCAGTGGATGAGTATGAGGTTGTTCAGATCCCTGTAGAATATGTGCTCACCCTTGCTAAAGGATTGGATGACTTAGAATACCACTTGGAAAGAAATCCAAAGATGGCTAGGGCCACTTGGGTTGTTAGTGAATTAAAACATATGATAGGTAAAGATTGAATAGGTATAGAGCTTCTAAGTAGTCTCCTTAGTCTTTCTGAAGCGTGCGCTCCTTCGAGCAACCCTAGCTTTGTACAAGGAGTCACTTTCGAGGAGTGTGAAGGACAGTTAGGGGTATTGATGCCTCCCACTTCCATTTACATGGTCGACGCGGTCCCTTCTATCAGTATCCCTTCTACCTCCAAACAACCTGAAACTATCAAAGTAAATAAAGTCCCCTTGGGATTTAGTTTCACCCCTCCTGTCACCTCTAGTGGTGGAGGCTTTGGCAGGATGAGTGGTGGAGGCTTTGGTAGTGGTGGTGGATTCGGCAGTGGAGGTGATGTTGGTAGAGGCAGCCTCAGTGGAGGTCATGGTGGTGGCTCTGGCAGAGGCCCTACTGGCAGCGGTAGCTTTGGTGGTGGCTCTGGCGAAAGTCATACCGGTGGCCTTGGCGGTGGTTCTGGGGGAGGTTCCTTTGGCCCTCTATCTTCTAACGACCCTATTCTGAATACTCTCCTTCAGAATATGGGTAAGATGCAGAGCTAGTTAGCGATCCTTTCCCAAGGTGTTGCTCAACCTAACTTTCAACCCTTCTTTCGACATAGCCCATTTTCAGTGGCCATCTTGAATACTCTGTTCCCCCAAGGAATGGAGATCCCTAAATTTGAGAAGTATGGTGGTAAGGGAGATCCGCATACACATGTGTATGCCTTTAACACCCTATGCATTGACTTCTTCCATCACGATGCATTGATGGCTAAAATTTTTCCTCGATCCCTCAAGGACACAACACTCAAGTGGTACTGTTCCTTGCCTGACAACTCTATTTTCTCATTCGACCAACTTGTTAATCAATTCCTTAGATAGTTCCAAGCAAACATCAGGCTAAAGATGACCTTTTCGAATCTCGTCTGATGTAAACAAGGAGATAATGAAAAGATCACTGATTTCATAGCACGCTACCAAGTGCTCCTCTCGCAAATCTCGTATCAACTACTCAATTCTGACGTACAGAAGGTGTTCATCGAGAACTTACAAAGGCTTGGCAAGAGCAGTTCACCCTGATGAAATACCATTCTTTTGCGCACTTGTGTGCAACCTTACGAGAATACCAACAAATGGTTGTCTAGTTCGGGGGATCATCCTCGCGCTCCTGTTCTGAAGGGAAATCTATCGTATTAATTTTTGGAAAAGGTAAAGCCGTTGCAAATGTAGTAGCTACTGCTGATGACAACAACCTCAAACACAACCAAAAATTCACAAAGTTATCAGAATCTTACACTTCCATCTTACAGAAGTTGTTGAAGGATAAGATCATAACTTTACTGACCCCTAAGCCTGTTAAAGAACCCTACCCTATTGGTATGATGGGAGAACTTATTGTCAGTACCATCATGTTAATGGACATGATATCAAACGCTGTATGCGGTTGTGTCATGAGATACAAGACCGCATCGAGGATGGTACCATTCGTCTCGATGGGAATAAACAGAATGCTAATAAATCAGTGGCGAAGGATAATAGTGAATTATAGATATACACAGACCTGTTTCTGTCACATTATGCTAATATAATTATTGATCCCACTGATTCTATTACCCAACCCAAGGCCTATGTTAGTATGGTCACAGTAACTTCCACTGCTTCGCCTGCACCCGGTTCGCTGGAAATTATCTTCACATCACGGGATTTACCCTTAAACAACAAACCTTCACCTCTCTACATTCCCGCTTGTGTCAATGGTAATATTGTGACAAGAGTCTTAATAGACCCTGTGAGCCATGTGAATGTTATCGCCGAAGAAACATTAGTATTAAATTCATTACAAAAGAAAAATTATGAAGAAACAAAATCTACCATTCATACACACGATGGTATGTGCCTTAAACCTTACAGCTCGATAACCTTGTCCATTCTGGTTGGACCCAGAACTGCCGACACGGTTTTTGATGTCATCCCAAAGTCAGATCTGTTCAGGGTGAAGCTAGGCATTCCCTGGCTAGCTTCCATGAATGGGATTGCCTCCATTATTCACAAATGTTTAAAGTTTTCTCATGAAGGTGTTGTGCACGTAGTGCATGACACTGGATACCCACCCTTGGTGTCTCATGGTGGATACTCATTGGATCACTTTTGGCCCTCCCTAGTTAGTTCACTTCCTCTAAGAATGAACCTACTTTACAAGAACTATGTGATGTATAAAATTGGGGGCAAAGGGGAGCCAAAGCTAACCCTTCCTGTGATAGAACGATCGGTCGCCTCCTCTTCCTGAGAAGACAGAAGAATCTTGCATCGACTACTCTCCTTTCCCCTAAAGGGAAGGAGAAGTTCGCATCGACCCCCACTCCTTCTCGTAAAGAGAAAGAGAAGGCTGCACCGACTACTCCCTCTTCCCTAAAGAAAGAGGAAAAGCCCATACCGACTCCCTCTCCCTCTCACAAAGACAAAGAAAAGGCGACTTTTCCTTGGACCGCCTTGTCCTCCCCCCTTTCCTGGGAGGATTATTGGATGAGCAGGCCCAGTGACTACCCACTAAGTCTGATGATCCCTCCTTGGTGTAGGCCCAAGGTTAGGATTGTAGATCTTCCCAATGAATACCCCAGACCATGGTATTATTTGTACGG
This sequence comes from Sequoia sempervirens, assembly GCA_007258455.2. Lineage (NCBI taxonomy): Eukaryota > Viridiplantae > Streptophyta > Pinopsida > Cupressales > Cupressaceae > Sequoia > Sequoia sempervirens. The sequence continues at coordinate 28,142 of VDFB02263900.1, forward strand.
TAGAAAGAAAGTTTCTCATAGAGAGTTTGATCTGCGGCCTCCTACTGCTCCTACTCCTAAGGCGGTGAGTGGAAAGAGGCCTACTGTTGAGGCTCTCGAGTCAACTCCTCCTATCGCTCCTCAACTTATTCCTCCAGCTCCTGTGTAGGAATCTATCCCTCTGTCGAAAACAACCATGGTGGACATTCCCATGGTTGAGGAGGAACCCTCTGTCCCTTCGCAAATTCCAACCTCTAACTCCAAGAGTCATAGAAACCGCCTTACTTGTGAATGCAAGTGCCAACGAATGGCCCTCTTGGTTGAGCAGGCTGCCTCACAAAGAAAGGAGGAAGAAACGACTTCCCCCTGCTTCAAGGCCTCCTGTAGTGTCTTTTTCCTCCCTTCCTTCTACTGCTCCTGACTTCCGTTGCGAGTACAAATGCGCCTAACCCTAAACGGGTATAGGTGTTCATCGCTCCTTCGGTGGAGCCGCCTTTTTTGATGTCTATTCTAGATATCTAACCTTTCTCGAAGCCCGTGGACATGGTTAATACCTTGATCGTGTCTGCTGCAGTTCTTTCCTCTTCCTCCTCTGCACCTATGGCCTCGTCCGTGGGGAGTTCATCTCCTCTGATGAAATAAGAAACATAGGGTAGTCATTCCAACAATGAAGGATGTAAGAAAAGTTCGCCTCACTCGCAAGGTGGCCCCATGTTGACTTGCTTTGTCTTAGTGACGGAACCAGTTCCAACTTCCCCTAAGTTTGTCACCGCTCTCGAGTCATTCGGCAAGCCTAGTGGTGAACCTCAGGCACAACCCATCCCATCTGCCGAGGCAAGACATAGCACCCCTATGGGGTGCATGTTTAATTCTATGAATGAGGTTTTGGCCTTGTTGACGATGTTCGCTAAGTCATTGACCTTGACTCCACAAGAGCTCGGTAGAGAGGACCTCGAGGGCCCCCCTTCCTTGGCCCTTGTTGCTGAAGGATCAGATGCTCCTCCTCTTAACATCCTGCCATTATAGGCCCATCCTCCTTCCCCTTATGAGGACTTAGGTTGGGAAGTGAATGACCTCTTGGCTGATCAATGTTAGGAGGAGACCCTTTTCTTGATCTTGTGTGTGTGTGTGTGTGTGTGATTTGTGATGTGTTCCCCTATGCTCATGCTATGTGTGCCTAGATGACCCTCGTTACCCTTGTTGGTGCTTGGATACAAGCATGATTTTTGTGTCGTAAACCTTCTTCTATTTATATCATCATTCTTCCATTTTGTGCTTGATTTTCGATACATTGAGGATGATGCAAAGCGTTGGGAGCATTTAGGCTTCCCTTCCATGTTGACCCATTTTTTTTTTTTACTTTGTTTTCCATGCATTCTTCCTGATCTGGTTGGGGACTGATGATATTTCACCTTGCATTGTGGTTACCTATTATTATGAGCTCTGACAGATATGACCCCGCTAAACTAGATCCCCTTGTGCCCTTTATTTATAGTTTTCTCTTTATCTTTCTCTCTTCTTTGCTTTAGTTGTCCCTCCTATGTGTTACAACGTCCTTTTCTTTAACATCTTGATTTTAGAAAATGCATTCATTGTCAACGAATATTTTCTTGAAAATCGACACAAAATTTTCTTTGGAATCACATTCTCAACTTGAAACCCTAACAAAACATGTTTCCTTCATCATGGGTTCATAAAGAAAGGACTTGAAGACCTTCCCCACACATGGGGGAATATTCTTCCTTTCGAATTCCTTGATGAAGTGAACATCTTTCGAAAGGATTCCTTGATGACAGATCTATTGGAAATAGGATGCCATTTAATTGTAAATCCTAAACGTTATTTATTTCATGTAATCTCCTAAGTTCTTGGAATGTGTTCAACAACACTAAGATTAGGATGAGATTAATATTTGATGAAATAAATCATGAAATTGACATTTGTAGTTATTCCTAAATAATAGGAACATGTGGGTGCACACATGGTAAGGTGACACTCACCTTGTTTTCAGTTAACTATTCGGAGTAAGAGATAACACTTTTAAATGCATGTAAAGATCCTAGGAGTTAGGGTTTGATGTTTGCATGCATGAAGTTCAGTTCAGTTCAGTTCAGATCAATTTAGTTTAGTTTAGTTTAGTTTAGTTTAGTTCAGTTCAGTTATGGCTCAGTTATCTTCAGTTGCATTCACGTTGGTTATTTTGAGTTGCATGTAGTTAGCTTCAGTTAACTTGGAATGCATGGCTAATAACTTGAGTTGTATGACATATAATAGGGACTACCTCCAGTTAACAGGGGATGGAAATTCTTGCATGAATGGTGTTGAGTAAATGTTTCAATTAACAAGAAATCACTTGGAGCCAACTTGGGCGCCCAAGATGCTTTCTTGGATTTACCTCTTTTGCATGTTGAGATATTTCTAAAGGATCGGTTAAGTAGGATTACTTATGGGCACCAACTTTGAGGAAGAGCTTTGGAATTATCACCAAAGTGAAGGATGAGTTGTGACTTTAGTTTGGGACGCCCAAATGGATGAAGCACATGTTTTAGCATTGTTCTTCATGAGATAACCCTATTTACATGAGATATGGCATACCTTTTAGGGATAGGGCTTGTGCATTGTAATTGTAACTCATGTTGAGTTTACAAAGTTGATTAACGCCTATATATCTAAAGCAAGTTGAATAGAGTTGGAAGAATTGTTATTGCAGGTGTGAAGAAGATTGGAAAAGACAGAAGAAGCATTCTCAAGCAAGAATTGAAGCTATTGTAATTTAGAGATTGAATAATAGAATAATTCCTGGTGGAGTTTTTTCCTGAAAGGGTTTCTCCATGGTACATCTTGTGTAATCTTTCTAATATCCTGTCTAGTTCTTCTATCGACTTCTGTCTACATTCTACAACAGTAAAATGGATTAATCAAGATAATCACCCACAAATAATATATGTAACAAAGAAAAAGCTTACTTAGATTAGCACTATTAAAGTTTTATAGAGTATTAAGCTAAGAAAACACCTCATTTTTCAATAGGATTGCTCTGAGAAGAGAAGAATATCTGCTTTCGAATTGTGTGTCCCTTGAGTGGACCCCCCTTCTTCTTCACGGAGGGCTCCCAAGGACCCTTCTTTGAAAGTATTTACCTCAAATGGATTCCTCTGTGTCTAGCCTGGGGGCAGCCCGACTAGACTTGTTCCATTCCTCTTTTCATGTCTAGCTTAGGGGCAACCCGACTAGACTCGGTTCATATCTTCACATCTAGCTTGGGGGCAACTTGACTAGACCTTACCTTTCAAACAACGCGTCCCTTGAGTGGACCTCTCTCCTTTTGAAGGGTTCCTGAGGGACCCCTTTGAAAGACTTCCAAATCATCGACTGTCTACGTGATTGTCTACCTACTTGCCTATGTGGCCACTTCTTGACTCTACGGAGTTCGCTTCCTTGGGGTTTCCTTCATGCTAGATTTTTTGGGGGATACCTTCCTTCCAGGTCTGTGGTCTTGTAAGGCGCTCACTTTACGGGGCTTCCTTCATGCGAGAGATCTTGGGGGTTGCCTCCTTGCAGGTTTGCGAGCCTGTAAGACGCTTTGTTTTACCAACTTCATAGCTCCAAGCAACTATGGAGTCCCTTGCTATTCCTACACCTTCAGGTACACCAGACTGAGTACTGCTTCCTCGATGGTTCAAGTATACGTTTCTAACCCTACTCTTTATTGATCTACTTTACTGAGCACTCATCAATATTCGTGCTCGCTAAAGTGGGGGAAAAATGTATAAGAGTGAATTTTCACCCAATGTGCAAATCCTCTTTTTTCCTTTACCCACCTTAGAAAACCAAGATTGGAGGCTTAATTCCACCTAATCTCACTGTGTGCATCCCACTTGGCGCCTGTTTTGAGTGTCGGTGGAGGCATTTCTGTTGGGGGCGCCTGCACGGCGCACAGTCGTCTGTGCGGTGCGCTTAAGTCCTTAGCAGATTCTTGTGGCTAAACCTACAGAGATGTTACACTTCTCATTGGAGGTGAAGTTGTAATGCCCCCTTTGACGGACTGACCCAAATATGGCCTTTTTTCTCCATCCTTTCTTCAAATTCATCCCTTCAACATTCAATCCAACTCTTCACCACATCAAGCATCCATTCTTGCACTATCACATTCACTCTCACTCACTCCAAGCATTCAAGAATTCCATTGCAGCCAAAACAACACTCCATCACTTCGATAGAGAAAGTTTGGGACCACACCATTGCCACAGAGGCTTGAGTACTCTCATTTTCTCTCCCAAGCAACCTTGAGTGCTCTTGGTGGAGGTAGTAATATTCCCTCTCGTCTCCTCTATCACTTGGTTGAGTAGCATAATACTGTTTTGTAGTGATTCTTTTCTCTTTACTATATTATTTCCTTTATCTCATTTCCTTGGTTGTCTGTGGAGGTGGAAACACCTAAATGGGGGTCTGACTGAGGTAGACCCCTATACATCCACCAACATTTTCTCTCTTTCTTTGTGTAGGTGCGTGTGTTTCTTGGGGAACTAGCTAGCGAATGATTTCCTTGGTGAGATTCTCCTTATTTTTTCCACTCTTACATACTTACTTTACAATATTAGAGAGTATTTCATTTATTTAGTCACATCATTCTGGCCCTTTAGTTAGTTAGTTGGGCCGTTAGCTAGTTTTGTTGGTTTGACCTCGTCTTCATTACTGTCTGACTGTACGAAGGACAACACACTTTTGAGATGCCAACATGTCGCGCTGACATCCAGAGATCGTGCTTCTATCCTCAGACAAAGAGCTTTCTAAGGTGTAGTGTTAGACCTAAAAACTAGCTCGCCTACCCTCTCCCTGTTTGTCGGGTTTGCAGAGTGATTGAGAGGCCTTATAGTCCTCGTTACTCCCATCTTGCATTTCCTTACACCACACTTAGATGAGGTAAGTTAGGGCAGCCTCTCATGTCTTGGCCCTTTGTGACCTCGGGTCTTGCACGCGGTGGTCCCCCTCTCTTACACTAATAAAAAAAAAATCCTCTTAATCATCTTCATCATTTAACATAAGAACAATAACAATATACTACTCTCATCCATAATATTGGGGAATGGAGTATTTCTCAAATGTTGGGGTTATGATCCTTGGTAATGATTTTCTTGATTCATTGAGAAGGTTATTTTCTTTCATGTGTCTGTTTGGAGGTTTGGTCCTTCTTTAGCATCAGAGTTATAATCTTAACTAATTAAACAAACAATACAATAAACTTTCTCACAAAATTTATCTTTCTTAGGAAAGACTAAAGGGTTTTCTTGTGAGTATGAAGATATAATTACAAAATTACAAAAAATATTTTTGAATCAATTGCAAGCCAACTTTAGACATGATATGGCCTTATAGTTTCCCTTCATGAAAAAAATATATTTTTGGATTCATGTAATCTCAAAAATATCTAGATTATTCAAACAATTTTTCTATGTGCATAAAACAATCCTCTTTCTTCTTTAGAAACATAATGGTGCCATTAAAAAAGACTGGGATTATTTCATTAATTAATAATTTAAAGTCTATATCATTGCTATGTTAGTTGAAGTCTAAACAATATTTGAATGGAAAAATGGCTTTCTTTAGTAGGCATGTGCCCTTCATTTATTTGTGAAAGTGGTGTTAGTTGATCACTACCACCTATTCATTATTCATTATACCATGATAAACTATTTAACAAGGAAAAAGTCTTTGATCTAGCTACATTTGGAGTGTTTGTCTCATCGATGGTAGTGGATAATTATTTTTAAGGAAGATTTGTTATCATATCTATAATTCATACATTTCCTAATATCACCACTCTTTTTCCTCACTAGAACTAGATTAGCTAGTCAAGTTGAATGCTTCATAGGATATATAAAATGAGCTCCAATTAGCTTACAAATTTCCATTTTTCATTAAGGGCTCAATTTTTGTGTTTACAAGTTTGTGCTTTCTCTTAATTGACTTCACATTTAGCATAATCTATATTGCTTGTGTGAAATTTTGTTAATACACTTTATCTTCATATCTCCAATCTAAGACGTCATAATATATTTGTCATAATTTCACAAAACTATCTTTTCGATCAAATGTACATACTTTTCAATTTTGAATATTTTTAGGATCTACATGTATATCCTTATATTATTTAGTTTTTATAGTAATGTTCCTTTTAAATTCCTCTAATTTGATTATAAATACTAAACATAATTACTAGGATGACTAGTTCTTTTTGTATTTTTTTCTCTTTAGCTAGATGATTTGACCTCCATGTGTTTCTTCCATTTTTTGTTAAAATTATTGTTAGGAAAATCAATGATGATCAATACATTTCCTACATAACCCTCTAAGATAAAAGTATGTATGAAAGTATATAGATAACCAAATACAAATATTAAAGACATATCACAAGATAACACAAGATATACCATGGGAAAACCCTCATAGAGGGAAAAACCTATCCTCCAAACATCCATGCTTAATGTATTATTCAACAATGAAACATTATAGTAAATTTAAAAATCCTCAATAAACACCTCTGAAACATCAAGCCTCTCCAATGCATCCTCCATGTGTCTAAGCATGTATCCACACATCCCATTCCATGCTTCACATATGCACTCCTCAGAACAAGGCTCACTACAATGACAACCAAGCCAAAACCCCAACTAGCTAACCTTAAACCACTAACCATGTTCTTTCTTTTATAGACATAAGCTCACACAAATACAACCAAGTGGTTAGATAAAACCATGTGCTCAAAACCACATGAGTCCACATAACCATTGACCCCATATTTACTTTTTGGTTACAAACATTAAATCCTTTCCCATGTGTATCCCACATAAATTATCTAACCCAATGTTACATACAACTTTACAAGTGGCCCCAAATAGATATTTAATGTGGCTAGACACATCTCCTAGGTGCACCTCAAATACATATATTTAATTACATATTTAAATTATCCAATATTATGCAAGGTGTACAACACCTAATCCTAATATTCTCTCACTTGTATACATTGCAAAGGGTCAATCAATGAATTACACCATCATAGCCATACATGAAACCAAACAAATATCCACAATTTACTAATGCTCCATCAAGATACTTGCAACAAAATCAAATATTTCCACCATCTCAAGCAAAAAATATTGTCATCCTCCAACATGCTACCTATGGAAGAAGATGAACAAACCAAAGTGAAAATGCACCAATCCAAAGAACACAAGCATCAAATCTAAGTAATAACAAAGGCTCCAAGTTTTCATAATGAAGAAAAACCAGCATGAATAGAAATATAAACCACAAAAAATGCTAACCCCATCCAATAATCCATACCTCTAAGGTATACAACATCATTAAACTCATGTCATCAAAATATACAATCCATAAACCAAAACCACAAGCTCTATGTGCAAAACTTGTCAATAAAGAACATATGCATATAATAACTCCCACTACATGGGTAATGCCTCTAAAAATTATCAAGGCATACCAAGTATACCATTAGCAACACATAGAAGGTGTAACCAATATCATGTAGTCCCAAGAAACATCCACAAAGATATGTAAATACTACAAACAAATATGTTTTAAATACATATCTCACAACTAGTTTCCATAGCTCTCCCAAGTTCTCCACACCCAACAAAGGAAAGAGATAAATGAACCTCCATGTCATCACCAAAGAAAATATAACAACACATGACCATAAACATAGTGATCACCATAGCTCCAAACTAATCTCATGTGAATACAAACATCTAGGAAGAATAATAAAACCAAAGATAGAACTTGCAAATCAAAACTTGTAGCATGTCCTTCTACACTCACCTCTAAATGCTAAATTATGATAAGTATGATCTCCTCCATGCAATGACAAAGAGAATAACACTATCCACATCTAACCATAACCAAGATGTATGCATCTCAAACAAAAGGAAGAAAAAACCAAATCTATTCCTAAACAAAGGGAATAAGGCCAATAAAATCTCCTAAACTCAACATTAACGAATGAACTCACAATGCATAAGGATATAAGCATGCCAAAACTCCTCAAATTGACCCTCTAGAACTAGAAAACCATAGCTCAAGATCCATATGCATGAGAAGAAAAATCATAGAACATAATGCGTCTAAAAATAATAATGGGAAATACCTCTCAAATGATTATCTACTAAGTAGGCCAAGAGTGGGGAGTGAGAATTATCCTACAATATATCTAAGTCATCATGACTCATATAAGAAAAATATCCTAATAGGTTCATGCTGAACTCACATCCATCCAAGTTGTAGGCTCCTTAGACTTCCAGATGAAACCTCGTCAATGAGTAATCATCTCAACAAATGTCTCTAATCCCAAGAGATATCCTAGCCTCACTTATGTCTCTAAGTATCCATGAGCACCTATAATCAATCAATCCATGCTAAATTCCAAATGTAATAAGCATCATCATGAATCTACCAAGAAAATGATCAATATACTCAATACAAAGAGAACCAACAAGATCAATGTCAAAGCTCCAATCTCGAGAACCAGGAACATAACATGACCTTGTGATCTCACATATCCTAAAAGGATCATATGCTCCAATGAAAATATCATGGTCTCAAGAGAAATATATCATTCCAAAACTCTAATCTAGAATCGAGAGTACATCATGACATAATAACAACCATACTCTAAACCAAACATCACCTATCAAAGTGAAATCATAAATTAACACCTCACAAAAGAATCAAAAGTACTTCATGGATAGCCAATATGTCAACATATCCAAACACATGAAGACAACCATCCATCACCAAATTATGAATCCCACATCACTACCAAAGCTCCCATTGATCCATGTAACCAAGCTCTCTAGGCATCAGGATAGCCATCTCCTAATAAAAGATCCTACATGGCCCCAACACAATCAAAGAACTCAAAACCATGAGCTCCCAAAGGGAATAGTACAACCATGATATCCAAACCAAGAAGAAGCAATTGTCATAAAAAATATTAGAAACCAATCTATTACTACCAAACCATCACTGTCAACAACTCCTATTGAAAAGCGTAACCAAGCTATCATGACATATTGATAAACCATCATGCTAAAATTCCTAACAACCAACTATCCAAGAACTATAAACATCATCCATCTTCTCATCTCAATGTATACATACTAATGCATAAATGACCATAAAAAAGTCCAACATATTGAATCTACATTAACATTGAAAAGACCTATGGATATAGACAATCCACATCCAAGTCATCCTAGTGCAATAAAATAGGTAGCTAATCCATAACATGCATAACTTGAAGATCCAAAAGAAATGAAGAATGCAAATTCAACATCACATCAACAACTTGCGAATTGAGATAACCAAGAAGATAACTTATAGATTTCAAGATTAAAACACCAGATTAACTACAAATCTAATTTTCCAAAAGAATCCACAAGCAAGTACCATAGTCTAGGAACCAAAATAAGCATCCAAGAGATAAGAAAAACTTCCTAAAAGTGAATCAAGTCACCACCAAATAACCACAAATTTGATCATTTCATATTAATGCACACATGTACATTCATATCCATGACACCATAGGTCCTTACATGTGTCAACCCATTCCCTCATGATAAAATACAACATGTGTACCACTAGTAGAATTTGGAAAATAAATGACTATGTGACTAAAAATTTTAGTCACGTGACTAACACTAGTAGTATTTGGAAAATAAATGACTAATTTGGTCATCGGGTAAAATCACAACTAAATGACTAATATCAGACAAATAAAAATGACTAAATAAATGACTAATATTAGATAAATAAAAATGACTAAATAAATAACTAAATAAATGTGCTCATTATTAAAATCTTGGCCATAATTTTCATTTTAATAAACATACTCTAAAACTTTCGTCAAGACCTTATTTTCAATTGTAGCTTGCCATAATTAATAATAAAATATTACAAATAAAATTACTAATAAATATTTTTTGTGGAATAAATATTTTGTTTTGTGGTGTCATCATATGAACACCAAAGTTTCTTCTAAATTGATGAAAAACCACAAAATTATAAAAATTAACGAAAACCATAAGAGAACCTAAAAAACTAAAACCCAAAAACCTTGAAAAATAAAAAAATAAGCAAAAGGAAGAGAAAAAACAAAAATAAGAATAAGCAACCAAATAATCTAAGAGGAAAAAGGACCAATTTTTTTTATAAGCATAATTTTCATTTTAATAAACATACTCTAAAACCTCTGTGAAGACCTTATTTTCAATGTAGCCCCGCCAAAATGGAGCAGTGAGTCGAAACCTTATTTTCAAGGTAGCCCGCCAAAATGGAGAAGTAAAGCACGCCTAATTTTGGAAATCAACCTCTGCCCATTTTTTCGCATCAGACACAATTTGTGCAAAATCTTGTGGTAAGTCACTTTCCATGGTTTCAGTTAATTTTACTTTTCAAATCTGTACGTGGTCAGGCCATATGATCCATATGATCCATTCTTTTTAATAATTTTACTAACTACTTGCTGACTAACAGTGATTATCTTCTTTTTTAGGCTAATTATGGAAAAGCAGATCCATCTTGTGTTGCAAAAGTTAAGGATTTATACAAAGAACTTGGAATCGAGGTCTGTTTATTCTTTTATTTTCTGTTATGAGATGTTAAAAGTTATCTTTTCTTTTCGAAGTTTCCACTATCAAATTGCATAGTTCACAGGAGAACTTACTTTTATCTATAAAAATGATATTAAGGGACATGTAGATTGAGTTTTCTATACAAATTTCAGAATTTGAAATCTTACAATTAGATTCCACTTTCTGAGGGGGCATGCAAATCACTTTTGAAGTTGAGTGTAAAAAAAAGAGTAGCACGTAAAGAAAAAGGATGAACAATAATAAAGTGAAAAGTGTCTCTTCTTATATCAACCATGTAGAGTACAATGAAAGGAGTGTAGGGATGGTAGGGGTTTAACGTTTACAGTGCAATGGAACAGTAGTTCAGTTGTACAATAGATGTCATCCTACTTTGTTTGAGAACTCTTACTGAATTCCCAAAAATAGGAGTTCCCAAATGATGCCAACAACAAGAGATGATTCATAGGCCATATGAAAATCTCTAACTTTTTGGCTCCCCTTTGATACTTTTCTGCATACTTACAAATTACATCTCCATGATTAATATGGACTAGAAGGGTTGAAAAGGCACATGTTAGTCTTTTCCATTTATTGGGAAATAAAGAGTTTGAAGTGATTGAAAGAATTAAATGTAGCTCTTTACTCTAGATGCTTTATTCTCATTTGGTTATTAATATATCCAGATATAAACCATGATGACTTAAATCAGAACTAGAAGAAATCTCATGAAAACTACAAGAAGAGATCAGTGATTAGATGAGTCATGGAAATGAAACCAACTCCATAAGCCACAACAAACAAAATATGCAATGCAAATGAGAATATAGGCCTTCAAAGGAGTTGTCATGGATAAAGAATCATCCTCCCTTAGATCTCTTGTGAAAATTCCTGAAAGCTCTTTAGTTATCCACAATATCCACATGCTATGAGCTCTGATACAAAGATTGTGCATCGCTCTTCTCAATTTATTCAATTTGGTGCTATTATTTTTATCCTATGATTCAGGCTTCAAACCAACCCCTCTCATTAGTATTTGTCTTCCAGAACTGTCTAGAAGAGGGTAATCAAAATCAGTACTGGAGTATCTAAAAGTTGAAGATCCTTTCCCTCAAACTAAAGCTTTGTTCTCGACAAACCAGAGTTGAGACAAGCCAAGAACTAGTGGAAGGGAAGTTGAATGAAAACTGAAAGAAACCAAAAGCCTTCCTAAGAAAAGTTCCCTTTCCACTATAACTATTGGTTCTAGTGTCTCCTTGTTCATTTTTTCTGGCATCTCCTCATTTTTCATTTCTTGATAGAGAGCTTCTGAAAGATGTGCAAGATGTTCTTAACAATCAATGTTGAGATAAAATTGAAGCATTGCTCTTGCAAATAAGGTGATAAATCATTTATCCTTGAAGGAGATTTATGTGCATGAAGAAAAATTAGGAGGTCTTCCAGAATATTCTTGGACCCCTCATCTATGGTATCTTTTATTTGACTAACCTTAGTTCCAAAATAAGTGTTAAGTCAACCAAACCAGTCTTCATCATTTGTCATCATAAATCTAAAACTCAACCCAGGTAAATTGACACGTTTTAGGTCCCCTCTCTTGACAAGCCAACCCTCACTAGTAGTTAATTTGTGCAAATGGGTTTCAACGTCTTTGTAACTTGCCAGAGATGTAACTATGGCTTCAAGGAATTTACCAACCTTAACTCTAGTTGACCTCCACCCTCATTCTCTTGTTTCAATTAAGTTTCTTCCCAACCCTACAAATCACAGACTAATAAATGGTAAGCCTTAAAATCATGGAACAAAAAACTACAAGAGACGGAGCAGGCATACAACATTAAAATTGTGACTTGCAGTAGTAAAAGAAAAGAAGCAGTAGGCAGTTTGATATACAATCAGAAAAGGGAATTTTATGAGGTTGCCTTAAGGAAGCAAATTAAAAATTAAATAAAATCATGCTTCAAATTCCATTTAAATTTTCAATTGTACAGTAGATGTCATCCTACTTTATTTGAGAGATCTTACTGAATTCCCAAAAATAAGAGTTCCCAAATGACGCCAATAACAAGAGATGATTCATAGGCCATATGAAAATATCTAACTTTTTGGCTCCCCTTTGATACTTTTCTGCATACTTATAGATTACATCTCCATGATTAATATGGACTGGAAGGGTTGAAAGGGAACATGTTAGTCTTTTCCATTTATTGGGCAATAAAGAGTTTGAAGTGACTGAAAGAATCAAATGTAGCTCTTTACTCTAGATGCTTTATTCTCATTCGGTTATTAATATATCTAGATATAAACCATGATGACTTAAATCAAAACTAGAAGAAATCTCGTGAAAAATGCAAGAAGAGATCAATGATTAGATGAATCATGGAAATGAAACCAACTCCATAAGCCACAACAAATAAAATATGTAATGCAAATGAGAATACATGCCTTCAAAGGAGTTGTCATGGATAAAGAATCATCCTCCCTTAGATCTCTTGTGAGAATGCTTGAAAGCTCTTCTATTATCCACAATATCCACATGCTATGAGCTATGATACAAAGATTGTGCATAGTTCTTCTCAATTTATTCAATTTGGTCCTATTATTTTTATCTTGTGATTCAGCTTCAAACCAACCCCTCTCATTAGTATTTGTCTTCCAGAACTGTTTAGAAGAGGGTAATCAAAATCAATACTGGAGTATCTAAAATTCGAAGATCCTTTCTGTCAAACTGAAGCTTTGTTCTCGACAAACCAAAGCTGAGATGAGCCAAGAACTAGTGGAAGGGAAGTTGAATGAAAACTGAGAGCAACTAAAAGCCTTCCTAAGAAAATTTCCCTTTCCACTAAAATTGTCAGTTCTAGTGTCTCCTTGTTCATTTTTTTTGGCATCTCCTCATTTTTCATTTCTTGATAGAGAGCTTCTGAAAGATGTGCAAGATGCTCTTCAATCTCAACAATCAGTGTTGAGATAAAATGGAAGCATTGTTGTTGCAAATAAGGTGATAAATCATTTATCCTTGAAGGAGATTTATGTGCATGAAGAAAACTTAGGTCTTCCAGAATATTATTGGACCACTCATCTATGGTATCTTTTATTTGACTAACCTCAGTTCCAAAAGAAGCGTTAAGGCGGCCAAACCAGTCTTCATCATTTGTCATCATAAATCTAAAACTCAACCCAAGTAAATTGACACTTTTTAGGTCCCCTCTCTTGACAAGCCAACCCTCACTAGTAGTCAATTTGTGCAAATGGGTTTCAACATCTTTGTAACTTGCCAGAGATGTAACTATGGCTTCAAGGCATTTACCAACCTTGACTCTCTCACGTAGATCTGCAAATCCATCAACTATTATTTGTTTCATCCTACTAACAAATAGGCTTTCAAAAAGTTCATCCCACAAACTCTTTGAGTGCTTCAAAACAATCTCACACATGCATTGGCATGGAAACTCAACATTTGAACCAAAAACCATTTTTAGCCACTCCAAGCTCCCTTCAAATGCATCCAGACTGTCCAATGTTTCTCTGATCAATGTGTCATTCTTTGCAAGTTCCTTGCCACTTTTCACAAGATTAAGCAAATACTTTCCCCCAAGCCTATCTATAGATATAATATCATCTGCACATGTCTTAAGCCATGCTAAGAAATACTCTGATATAAATTCGCTCAGCAAAATCATCGTGGTATCTTGTAGCTTCTCTCTATGAGATTTACACAACTTCACCTCATTGTCTGGGTTTGGAATCCCACCAAACAATTGTGATTTAGGTGGCACTGCCAACATAGTCTTATAAAAAAGAGGCAAATTGTTTAGAACCTCCAAGAAGAGTTCCCCAACCTAACATAGCATTTACCTGTATGACTCTTACTACATTACAAAAAATGGAACTGACTACCCCCACCTTATCGGTATGTCGGCCGGACGTGTCTTTTGGTTCTAGCGATGCATCAATGGTTTTATTTTTTCATCGGCGTGAAGATTTTCTATTGGCGGGATGAGGTCTCCTATTCCCACGATGGTTCGATGGGGATGTTGTACAAATACAACCGTTCCACCAACAACGTCCCCATCGGACCATCGCGGGAACAAGAGACCTCGTCCCACTGATAGAAGATCCTCACGCTGATGAAAAAACAAAACCATTCCATCGACGACATCCCCATCGGACCATCGCGGGAATAGGAGACCTCGTCCCGCCGATAGAAGATCCTCACATCGATGAAAAAACAAAAACTTCGATGCATTGTTGGAACCAAAAGACATGTCTGGCCGATAGAACCCTTGGTGTGTGAAGTCTTCTATCCATTTCTATCAGAATGAAGTAGATGGATTTCAGGGGTTTTGTTTCAGATGATATGGAAAATTTTGTTTGGAACCAAATAGAGTTGAATGGGTGTTTCAAACTCAATCAAATCTTGTTTAAAATATCCCAACATGAAGAAAAGTGTACTTAGAAGATTGGGATTACTTTTCTGATCATCACGATTTGGTTTAGAGCCAGGAAATTGAAGCAAAATGGTGATAAAGAACAACAAGGCATGGGAAAAAAATGTGTCAGGCTGTTTTGGGCAAAACGTGCCTTAAACATTAGAGATCTTCAAATTTGGAAAAATATTTTGAGAGGTTCCTTCCAAAATCCATTTTGTGCACATTCTGCAATCAATCATTTCATTCCATGAGATGACATCTCTTTGAGGAATTCTATCAAACAATTCAGGTGTTTTGTCTACGATTCCACATCTTGCATATATTGTCTACCAGAGCATATCCAACTATAACATCTAGGTATCTTTTTAATTCCTCTATCTTTCATCAATCTCTTTACTATTTGAACCTTGTACAAATGTTTTAGAGAATAACATAAGTTGCAACATTTTTAGGATCCAACTAAAAATATGAATGGTTGATCAACCATGCACACCTAATGATCAACTATATATGTAAATTTTAATGCAATAAGGGTTACTGACGTGTGAAGTATGTGTAGCCCTCATCCACTAAACCTGCATGATTGCATGCACCTAGAACCCAAGCAAAGCTTACAATGTTAGGATGTGTTCCAGAGTGCTTCATTAATTCAAAGATTTTGAGAGGTTCCTTGCAAAATCCATTTTGTGCACATTCTGCAATCAATCATTTCATTCCATGAGATGACATCTCTTTGAGGAATTCTATCAAATAATTCAAGTGTTTTGTCTATGATTCCACATCTTGCATATATTGTCTACCAGAGCATATCCAACTATAACATCTAGATATCTTTTTCATTCCTCTATCTTTCATCAATCTCTTTACTATTTGAACCTTGTACATATGTTTTAGAGAAGAACATAAGTTGCAACATTTTTAGGATCCAACTAAAAATATGAATGGTTGACCAACCATGCACATCTAATGATCAACTATATATGTAAATTTTAATGCAATAAGGGTTACTGATGTGTGAAGTATGTGCAGCCCTCATCCACTAAACCTACATGATTGCATGCACTTAGAACCCAAGCAAAGATTACAATGTTAGGATGTGTTCCAAAGTGCTTCATTAATTCAAAGATTTTGAGAGGTTCCTTGCAAAATCCATTTTGTGCACATTCTGCAATCAATCATTTCATTCCATGAGATGACATCTCTTTGAGGCATTCTGTCAAACAATTCAAGTGTTTTGTCTATGATTCCACATCTTGCATATATTGTCTACTTAAGCTAGTTTTTCCTATAGTTGTTGTTATTTGGTGTTTTCAATGTTGTAGAGTTAGATTTTCCTATATGCCTAAATGTCTTTTTTCGTAAAATCAAGTTTATACTATGCTCCCCCAAGTTTTGGGAACGGGGACGACAGGGGACGGTGGGACGTGTTTTTGGTACGGGGGTACTTTTGGGTCATTTTTTAGGGGATGGTAGGGGATGGCTATAAAAAATAGGGAAATTTTTAAAAATATAGAGAAATTTCAAATATTCATATCAGAACATTGATAAAGCATTCATCATAGGAATTGTCGAAGATTAATACATAACATTAGACTTGAATTGAGATTTCACATAAGAATTGACAAACAAAGTAACAAAATTCAAATTCTTTTATTGTCAATGTGCATACATATTAAATAAGAATTATAAAAAAATTCCCAAAGGCTTCAAGTTTCAAATATAAAATGAAAAAAACATAGAAAATATATGGATGTCCCTAATTAGCAGATGCAACTGGTAGGTCTATATCAAAATTGGAGCTCAAGTTTGTGTCACTGTCAAATGCAACGGCAGGGGGAAGTTTCTGGGTCCCCCAAGTCCCCGAAACATTTCCAGGATTGGGACGGGTGTACCAAGGTAGGGGACGGGTCCCCGTGGAGCACTATATGGTTTGGGGTTTCAAGGTGGGGTTTTACTTGACCACATAAAACCTCAGTGGTTGGGATAGAGGTATACACCCCTCTTGCTAATTACACCTTATCATTTGCTAGAGACCTCTGGGTGACTCCTGGCAATGGTACTGTGATGGATTGAGGGAGAAAATAGTAATAGAGGTCATTGTGATAGTAAAGTGGAGGTTGGTATGTACACTATTTAAGTCTTGTAAGATTCTAACCTGGAATCTAGAGGCACCAATTAGGAAAACCATAGTCTGAGCCTTCATAAAAGAGTTTGTGATACCAATACATAAATGTAAAAATGTATTTGATTTTGACTTGTATATCTGAATAGCTCTATTTCTTCTTGAATTAAACATTTAAAAATTGGTGCAGGAGCACTAAGGTATTTGTGAAATGTTGATTCATGGAGGTATTAGGTCAGTTTGAGTTTTGAGTCTAGAAGTCATTAATAAGGTCATGATTGACCAATTCATATTGTAAGCATGTGCGGGCATAATGAAGAGTGTTGGAGGTGGTGGCAAAGCTGTGAGAGGTTGGTAATGTCATTTTTCAATAAACCCTACCCCAAGCTAGTGTAAAGTGAAGGTTTTTAGTTACAGAGGTTAGATGAGAGTTTGCCCATCTAAAACTTGTTGATTGATTATTGAGTGGTTCATTGTGAGATAAAGTCAAAAATCTTGGTTTGCAGACCTACTAGATGAGTTGAAGAGTTTTTGCAAAGGAGTGATTTGGAAGATTTTTGTGAATCAATTGGTTGTTTGAATCAGCTTGTTTTGTGATGATTTGTTCAAAGCCAAATTGCTTTGCATCAAAATCTTTCCATCATATTGAAGCTTGATGGGAAGAAGGGTCCATTGAGAGAACTCAAGGGGTGTTACTTGCTAGGAGGAGAGAGGTTGTGGAGTACTTGTTGGCTTGAACAAGTGGCTGAGCTCACCTTCCTTGCATTGAAGAGGATGTATCGGGTATGTATTTCCTCAATCAGGATTAAATTATAACTAATGGTTTTGTGATGAGATGGTGTTGATGACAAATCATATAACTGTGATAGTTGAAATTATTTTGGTGGTCATATGACATTCTTTTTTAGAACATTTATAAATAAAGTATAGATTAAAGTTTGTTGTGCAGAAGCAGTGAGTAGGCTACATTCCTCCGCTTGCCTCAAATCTTGATTTGGGTGATGAGGAAAAAGGTATAATGCCTTCTATTACCTCACACTTGTTCCTTCTATTACCTCACACTTGTTCCAGTCATGTAATCACCTTGATGAATATTACCTCACCCATGTTCCAGTCATGTATTTACCTTGATGACTGACTGACTTGTTTTTAGGGCTTACAACTTACAAGAAAAATGAAGGCCCTTTGACCTTTTAGATCATTTGTGATAATTTAATTACATCAACAAAAAACCATGGAAGGACTTAAGTACTTAGGGTTTTGTTGAAGATATCAATATACTATTTGAAGATTTTGGTCTATACCTATTTTAAGTCAAATGTTATGCTTTTGGCCTTGAGATTGAGTGGGACTCTCAAAAATTACATTTTTTGGTCCTGACAACAGAATTTTAGTATGATATGGTTAAGATGTTTTGATTGAGAATTTGAGAACAGCAAAGGATAAGCCTCAATCTTTTATTTCATTTAAAGATTGGAATAAAGATTATTGGGCAGGACAACTTAAGACCTTAGATTTGCACCAATTATATATCAGCTAGAGACCTGACCTACACCTCATGTAACTCTCCATGACTGTAAATATGATCTTCAAATTAGAAATATATACATTCTATGCAAGATTTATCTGTTTAGTAGATACTTAAGGAATGTGTAAACATGATAGTGAATACCTTGAACTAGTTAGCTTTATCTACTAGTTAAAATTGATCAACTAAGGACATTTATATTTCAATTTTAAATAAAATTTAAATATTGAACTTCAAAATTTAGACAATTACCACCTGCACTGCACATAAATGGAGGCGCCCTTTTAACACATTTCTTTGATTATGCTTTCATCTCCTTTCACATTTGAGTATACTAACTTATTTTGAAAAACAAATTGATTTCAGTGTTCTATCCCATGGTTCAGTTCTTGTTTTTGTGTTGAACAAAAATCAAACACTAAGCTTCAATGTCATGTTGGATTGTCAAAAAGCTACAATGTGAAAATAGCTTCTTTAGAGTCTTCATTCTATTCTATCTTTGCAACTCTATTCTTTCCAAATTTATTTTTACATACTAATAGTGACCATGAAAAAATTATTGTGGGAGTGGGAGGTTATTCTTACCTATATGAGCCACTTTGGTGGGCAGGCATGATTACCAGTAAGTGCTTATGACTTATTAAATCAAGTTTAGGTGACAACTGGAGAATATTAATGTTTTACAATTGACATAGATTACTTGCATTCAAACTATTAATTTCCTTATTTACAATCTTTTTTGAGATTATAGTTGTATGGTTGGAGAGTTTATATATTCATTATTTTCAAAATTCACAGTGACTTCACTGCCAGTCCGACTTCACTGCCAGTCCTTAACAACTATTTCAGAATCAAAATTTTCACTAAAAATTACATTCACCATCTTTTACGAATAACTACTAACTACCCTGCAAACCAAAAACTCCTTTTCGTTGCCCACAGTTTTGTAAAACCCCCAAAAACTAACTACAAATAGCCAAAAAACTCAAATTCATGGCAAAGGATTATGTTAATTGTAGAGCTGCAGACGGGCTACTCGCCATAGTTTCCATAGAGGCCTCATTCTTATTCCTCTTCCTTCGAGGATGCTACTCCAACTTCTCCACCTGCTCCAACTTCAGCCGCTTCACTTCAACCTTTTCCTTCTTTACGACTGCCTCAACCTTTATTAATTCCACAATCAATTTCAAAGCCTCTCACCCACGTGTTTCTCCCTCTCTCCATCTGGCTTTACGTTTTCCTTCTGTCCATTTCATAAAGGGTACACATCTGAATGTTTCTTCATCCTCTTTGCTTTCAATTTCCTCATCGATATCCATCCCAACTCCCAGAATCGTCCATTGCAACAGTGAATCTAAGTTGTTCAGATAATCTTTATGCACCAGTGCCTTCATGACCTTTTTCACAACTTCAATCAGCTCTCCCAAATATAAGCCCCAAGCCATTATGAGCGAATAAATGTCCAAACTAGTTTTATACTTGTGTGTGAGTTGGTTGAATCCTCTTCATAGAATTAGTTGCACTAATTGCAATAATCGTTCATCATTGCACAAGAAACACCCCATCAGTCTCTTTATCGATGGTTCTCCATAAAAGTGTGAGTTGTTTCTCTGTTTTAAGCGTGAAACCAACCTCCATCACCTCTGTAGTGATAGATCCACCACCTCTTGTACACTGTTTTCACACCTATTGTTCGCCACAGTAGAGGAGCATCGAGTAAGTAATGCCTCGAGAATATAATGAAATAATGAAATGAAATAATTTAATAACTTCATTCACATTCCTTTCCATAAATCCTCAGCATACGTAAGTCATCGCCGCCACCTAACTCCACACACTTCTCGCATTCACTTCAAGAATTAAAACCTACAAGTACTCCATTTTAGAGCTCCCTAAATGCACCACCCGTTTCAGTCTTGTCATCGGGGGAGAACATTAATTTCAAATATCTTGACGATGCCTCGAGATGTCACATCAGTTAGAATAATCATTATCGCCGTATCGGTGAGACTATGATTCTCATTCCACCAATAGCCACCTTCTCCACTGATGAACAAATTTCCTTAGGTCTATCGGCGAGACACTAGATAACGTCACCCTGATGCACCCCAACTCCACCAATATACATTATGCACTTGATAATCCATGCTTATATCAAGCCATCGGGGGAATGCAAACATTTGTTCCACTGATGTTCATGTGTCATAGCGATGTGCTTACTTTTGTTGACTCTATCGGTCTATTAGGGAGAGCACCTTAGGAGTCAACCCGATAGGGTATTGTTACACCGATACTAGGTTATGAGCTGCTTTCATCGAGCCATCAGTGAGGCTATAATGGGGGTTTTTCTGATGAGGCATTGTTAGGCCGATAGTGCTAATTTTTATTTAGGGACAGGGAAAGATTTATGGAGCCTCAGACTATTATGGTCTCATGCTTACTATTATGCTTTTGATAGATTTTTTCCAAGCCAGTGAGCTATTTGACAAAATGCTTTGGTAGACATGTATGGAAAATGTGGTAGCATAGACAAGGCAATGAATTGTTTGAAAAAATGCCTCAAAGAAATGTGGTCTCATAGAATGCCATGACAAGAAAATGTAATTGGCAGCTACTCCTAGTTATTAGTTATGCAATGTGAAGTAATTGCGTAACTACTTAGGTTGACTTTGTAAAAAATATATTATTGTAATTGAAATTTTTTCATCTATCAACATCTAGGTATTAGTTATGCAATGTGAAGTAATGCTTTGAGTTTGAAAGGTGTGCAATGCAATGTAATCAAAGATATGAATATAAACTACATAAATCTATTTTTTACAATTCATTAGTTAAACTCTTTATTTTATTTGCTCTCTATATCTCTAGGCTATGGAAATGCCTTTCAATTTCAAAAAAAATAGTTTTTATCTCTTGTTCTACAAATTTTTTTCTTTTTTTTAAAAATTCGATTTTTTTTCCGATTTTTGAATGCATGGGTTTATGTTAGTAGTGCTCTCATATTGCGTGCATGGTAATGTAGTGTTTATATTTGTGGCTTTTGTATCTAATTAGCATGAAGCTAATAGTAACATTGTAAAGATTTTTTAGTAAATTAGATTGATCATTGCAATTATTTTAACACACACATGCAAGTACTATTTAAGTAATGGTTGTTTTATTATGCAAACAAGCGTAATCATTACCTATATATGTAATATAATGTGTTATTTTTTTTTCTTTTTTGCATAAATGTATTGATAAACTCAAAGAAGGGGATAAAGTTAGGGAGTCAACTTGAAGACAAAATAGATGGAGCTATTTGTCTGAAAGAGAAAGAGGGAACCTTGACACGATGGCCACTAAAATATTTGTAGAAAATAACATAGTTGAACATGTTTATCATGTACTAGTTAATGTTAGACATTTTGACTCATTGCTTTATGCAGTATTTTGAATGTGTTGTTCAGGAATCTTAATTATCATGGTGTATTTGAAAGAGTTGGAAACTCTTAGACAACTTTGACATTTTTTATTATATTTACATATATACTCTTAGACAACTTTGAAATTTTGTAACTTGATATATATATATTTGCATTAAATTTTTTATTGCACATTACCTTTATTTATCATAATGTTGAATCAATCTTTTAATTCTAGCATGTTGTAGCTTGTTCATATATGTAATATTTTTATTAGCTTTTATGTTTTAGTTCAAGTTTAATATTATGTTAGTTTTGCATTATTAAATTTATGGTACTTAATAAATTATCAATTTAATGACTATATTTACTACCAATTAATGGAAATCAGAAAATAAAAATGATTAAATTAATGACTAAATATATGACTAAAGTAATGACTAAATTAATGACTAAAATAATGACTAAATTAATTACTAAATATATGACTAAATTAATGACTAAATATATGACTAAACTAATGACTAAACTAATGACTAAATTAATCACTAAATTAATGACTAAATAAATGACTAGTTAACAACAATCAATAACTAAATAAATGACTAAAATAGTTTAGTCATAAATTTAGTGGTGTTATAAATGACTACAAATAAACCACTAAAATAGTCACGTGACTAAAATTAATGACTAAAAAATATGACTAAATAAATGACTAAATCAATGACCAAATCAATGACCAAATTAATGACCAAATTAATGACTTAAATTGTTTAGTCATAAATTTAGCAGTGTTATAAATGACTACAAATAAACTACTAAAAGTCACGTGACTAAAGTTAGTCATTTATATGCAATTTTTAGTCGTTTATTTAGTCATATATTGTTGTTTGTGTACTAGTGTACCTATCTCCATCAAATCCCAAACTTTGAAAACACCTATAAATTTATATCAAGAAGCACCAAATTAATAATTAGTTGCATCATCATGTAAATCTCATGAAAACATGCACTCCCTTGAGTTTTGGCCTTTTGACTCGTCTATATTCACTTTGAATCACACCTTGAATCTCAATCACCTAAAAGTGATCAAACAAGTACAATCCTCTCTTTATACCATAAATTGAAAGCATACCTAATCCACTATGTATTACACAACACATACTCTCCAACACCTATTCAAAATCAAAAATCTAATTTTGTATGCAAAATTTATGTCCAAAACCATGTAACCAATAACATTTGACTTCCAGGCCCCAAAAATGACGTAAACAAAAAAATCATGGAGCCAAATCTATACCACTACGTAGTACTCAAAGAGAGATTTTTGTCGACTATTGGAAGTAAAAAATCCAATATCCTAGGTGAAAGTTATGCCTGGTTGAAAAAAAGTCCTCCAATTTAGCTAGTAGAGGTAGTAGGGCAGTGCCCTAGAGTGGCCCTATATGTGTCAGTAGCGCGTCGATGATGCTTGGGCAGTATGGCAATGGATTTAAAGTTATTTTTAATTTTATTAATTTTCATGCAGTTTTATTTTGAGTGCCCCATAGGGGATATGGGTTGGTTCCCATAGGATTGAGGGGCTAAGCCCCACCATCCTGGAGCCATCAAGCAGGGGCTGACCAGCCATTGGCTTGAAAATGCCAATGATTGTTGAGCCAATAGGCCTGTTAGCATTGCATATGGCTAGCAGAGTTGTGGGGGTCTACGAACCCCCACAAGCATTTTTAATAAATATTTTGTATTTAATTTTTTAAAATAATGTTTGATTTTTGTAGAGCTAAAGAATTTAATAATTTTTTAATTTATTTCCTATGATGCAACTTGATGGTCATATGGTTGTATTACTAAGGTAGGGAGGGGAATTTATTTATTTATTTTTATTTTTTTCAATGGCCAAAATAGGTCAAATTTTATATCAATCTTTGTCTCTTGGGCCTCATGGATCCAGTGGTAAGGTATGTTTTAGCCCAAGGGATTATGTGAAATTTCCCCTATAAAACCCTCGTGATGAACACCAAAAAAAACCTTTTTCCAACTCAAATTCAAAACCCAAATCTGCAAAAAATAACCACACATCTACAACCCCAAAACCTTAGATATATAAAATAACAACCTGTAACCTATAAAACATGTGTCCATTCTTTGAAATGTATGAAAAGCCTCCTACATTGCCACAAATTCAAATTTGCATTAGATATACTCATCCAAGGGTTATACAACAAAGATATCTTAAACCCCACTACCATAAACATGGCTCTAATACCAAATGTTAGAGAAATCAATCATGATGATCAATCTATTTTCTACATAACCCTTTGAGAGAAAAACATGCATACACATATACAAATAAATAAATGCAAAGATCAAAGACATCACAAGATAACACAAGATACACCATGGAAAAACCCTCATAGAGGGAAAAACATAGCCTCCAAAATTATCCATGCCCAATGGATTATTCAACAATGAAATATTACAATACACTTATAGAGCCTTCATGAACACCATTGAAACATCAAGTCTCTTTAATGCATCCTCCATGTGTCCAAGCATGTATCTACACATTTCATACCATGCTTCACATATGCACTCCTCTAAAAAAGATTCAACACAATGACAACTAGGTCAAAACCCCAATTAGCTAACCTTAAACCACTAACCATGTGCTTGCTTTTATAGACATAATCTCACACAAATACAACCAAGTGGCAAGATAAAACCATGTACTCAAAACCATCAGTCCACAAAATGATTGACCCCACATTTAGTTTTTTATTACAAATGTTAAAAACTTTTCCCATGTGTAACCCACATAAAGTATCTAACCCAATGTTATTGCAACATTACAAGTGGCCCCCAATAAATATTTAATTGGCTAAACACATCTCCTAGATGCACGAAAATAAAATATTTATTTAATTACATATATAAATTATCCAATGTTATTCAATCTATTGTTGTAAAGAAATGGCATGTTGCTAATCATTTAAAAAAAAATTCTAATGTAGCTTATTGTCAAGTACAATAGGTTTGATCATGATATTTACATGGAAATAATCCATGAATAGATCTATGAAAGGATCAAATCAAGATCCACTTACTATTAGAAATCTAAAATAGATTGAATAACACAAGGAACAATTTAAGAGAAAATCAAAGTTACATAAACTAGAAAAACATAAAATAATGCAAACCAGAACTCTGAGAGATATGCAATGTCAAGATGACAAAATTACATTAAGAGTTTATAAGATGAAAAAATACAAGCTAGGTAGTGAGTTTATATAGAACTAAGGAGAGGATGAAGGCGGAAAATGAACCAATGAGAATTGACCACCAATAACCACCAACATTAAATAAAGTTATGAAAAGTAAATACTCCACCCTTAAAGGGTGGAGACAAATCATCACTTTATCTACTAGTTATTGAATGAGAAACTCACTTTATTATCCTAAGAAAGATTAATAAATGTATAGTAAAAACTTATAAATAAGGGAAAATAAGTTATCCCATTAGGAAAATAAAAACCTACACCAATACCCCCCTCAAGCCCAACTTAGGAGCATGTAAAAGATGATGGGTCCTAATGAATGAGGCCAAGTTAGGTACCCATGTACATAGAAAATTCCCCCCCTCAAAGAAGAAGCACCCCACAATAGAGAGAGAACACCCCCTAGAATAGAGTGAGAATGAGAAGGACTAAGTATCCCCCCAAAGAGGACACCAACCGCACCCCAAGCAAAGATTGCAAATGAAGGAACTTGCTCTCAGTGAAGGGTTTGGTGAAGATGTTTTCAGTTTGATCTTATGCCAAATAGTACTTGAGATCACTTATCTTTTCATGAATCAACTCTTAAATGTAGTACAAGTGGATCTCAATGTGCTTGGTCCATCGATGATGGACCAAATTGCGATAGATCTAAATCACACTCTAGTTGTCACAAAAGATGATTATGGGCTTCTAGAAGGGAATTTCAAACTCATTGAGAATTTTTTGAAGCCAGATGGCCTTAGTAGTAGCATTAACCACTCCTCGATACTTAGCCTTTGTAAATGAAAGAGCAATAGTATAATTCTTCTTTCTTGACCAACAAACTAGACTTAAACCAAGGGAGAAGCAATACCTTAAAGTAGACTTGTCATCCTAAGAATTTCCCACCTAATTTGAATCTGTGTGTCCCACCAAGTCAAATTCCATGCCTTTTGCATAGTGAACCCCATAATTGTGAGTACCCTTGATGTAGTGAAGAATTCTCTTAGCTACTTTCTAATGTAGCTCATGGGGATCCTGCATGAATCAAGAGACCATGGATATAGCATATTAAATGTCAAGCCTCGTATGAGTTAGATAGATGGGACTACCAACAAGCTATTAATACTAAGTGTCATCCACCAAGAGTGAAGAACACTTAGCCTCAAGTTTGATCCCTGATAGAAATGGAGCCAGCACAGGCTTACAATCAACCACGTGAAACTCGTTGAGCATATTAAGTGTGTACTTAGGTTGTGCAAGAGAGATACTTGAGGAAGACTGAGTGATCTCAATCCCAAGGAATTAGTGCAATAAGACCAAGTGTGACATCAAAACCTAATCATGAAGGGTGGTTTTCATTTCCCGAATGGTGAATGAGTGACTTCCTATGATCAATGTCATCGAAACGAAGAAATAAGAAGGTGTGAGTATCATCCTATTGCAAAATATAGACATTAGGATCAAAATGTCATCAATTGAACCACACTTTCAAAAGGAAGGAGTCCATATTAGCATACCAAGCTCAAGGGGCATGTTTGAGGCTATAAAGAGACTTATGAAGACGACACATGAGTGAAGGATCTTGAATGAATCCCTATGGATGATCCATGTATATATCCTCTTGAAGATCACCATGAAGAAAAGCACTCTTCACATCCATCTAATGAACTTATCATCTATATGGTGCAGTGATATTAAGGACAAGTAAGATGGAATTCATTTTGGAAACTAGTGCAAAAGTCTCATAGTAGTTAATCTTAGGAACCTGGGAGAATCCTTTGGCAACTGACTTATTTGCTATAAATTTTATTCAATTGAACCACTTGCATCAAAAAAAATTCTTTGAAGTGAGACAAAATCCCAAGTGTGGTTCCACTCCAAGGAACTGAACTCTTCCTGCATCGTTGCATCCCACTTGGGGATACTAGAAGCTTCTCAAAAGGACTATGGATTAGAAGTTGTAACAAGGAAGACATATGGAGCATCCTAAAATATGATCTTGTTCTTTTGTGATTTTAAGGATCCCCTACCCAATCCCCTACTGATTGCACTATTTTTCAAGCCCAAAGAGGCCCTATGACTAAAGGAGGAGATTCAGGAGGAGAATCATCATCCTTTGAAGGTGGCTTATGTGAACCCTCATAATCACTATCATCATCTAAAGTGGAGTAAGAAGACTCCTCGTCACAATTACAATTATTATCCTCTAAAGAACTATCATCATGATGCAAGGACTCCAATATGATGGTGGTTGGAGAAGTGTCAAGCAAACAAATGGAAGGAATCTCCTCAAAACGAATACTCCTCTCAATGAAAAACTCATGTGTGGTAGGATGGATAAGCTTGTAGCCTTTGAAATCATCTAGGTAACCAAAAAATATGCAAGGCTTGCTCTGTGAATCCATAGCCTTGCTTTTCTCTACTAGAATGTGGGCCCATGTACTGGAGCCAAACACTTGAAAGTGCTTAACTGAGGGTTTCTGACCGTACCAAGCTTGAAAATGAGTTAGCCCCTTTACAATTTTGTGAGGAACTTGGTTTTGGATATAACACACACAGTTAATGGGCTCTGCCTACAAAGGTGGTGCCAACAACTTGGAGTGAATCATACAATTGGCCATGTCTTTCAAGGGTCGATTCTTTCATTCTGTAGCTCTATTCTGCTAAGGATTGTAGGAAAATGTATGCTACAAGTTAATGCATTCTAAAGCACAATATTGCATTAACCTATGGTTGACATATTCCCCCCATTATCTATATGCAAAATTTTGATAGACTTCCGAGTTTGTTTCTCAACAATTTAGCCTTGTATTCCAAGAATGAATCAAAGACTTGAGACTTCTATTTGATAAAGTGCACAATGGTGTACCTAGAAAAGTCATTAATGAATGTCAAAACATATTGGGATCTACTAAAAGATGGTTGTGGAAATGGCCTTTCCAAATCACTATGTACCAACTCCAAAAGATGTGAGGCACTACAAGCTTTTCCTTTGTTAAATTTCTTTTTAGGATTATTTCCAAGAATGCATCCTTGATAAAAAAAACCATTAGAAAAATGAACTGTAGAAAATCTTGTAACCATGTCATGTTGATTGAATTGTTGCAAATAACAATAGTTCAAGTGGCTAAATTTTTGATGCCAAAAATTA
Organism: Sequoia sempervirens; assembly: GCA_007258455.2. Lineage (NCBI taxonomy): Eukaryota > Viridiplantae > Streptophyta > Pinopsida > Cupressales > Cupressaceae > Sequoia > Sequoia sempervirens. Next base: position 56,659 of record VDFB02263900.1, read on the forward strand.
CTCACATCATCTGAATCAGTGAGTAGAACAGATGAAGGTGGATAAGGAAAAAATTGAGAGAACAAATAAAGTCAAGAGAAATTATCTTCTCTCCTAATTTCAACTGTATAATCATTGTACAACTCACAAATCACCACTGAATTAGGAGTAAAATGAACCCTCTTGCCTATACCTATGTGAGTAATTATATAGATCGATAGAGATTAGTTAACAATGAGAGCATACAAAGAAAATCTTAAAATGTGTCATCCCCCATATCAACAAACCCTCTCCCACACACCTGAAAAAGAGTGTTGTCACCCATCAAAATGGAAGGTATAGTGCATGGATACAAAGATACAATATAATCCTCAGATGAAGCCATGTGGTGTGAAGAACTTGAATCAAGAACCCAACTAGATAGTGGAGAAGCAACTACTACAAGGGCCTTTCTTGTTCCTTTCCCATTGTTGTTGTCTTTGGCCTTGTGATACCCCTCATTTGAACTTTGTTTGATGGAATCTGGAACACTGAGATTATTATTTTCAAGAATGTGTGTCAAGTGATCTACTTGTTTCTTCAAACATTTATGCTCATTAGGTGATGTATTTTACAATAGCCACATTTTACCTTCTCTTTCTTAGAATTTTCACCTTTTGAAGATGAGGTCTCATTAGCTACTTTTGGAGCAGTTGATTTTTTATCCTTCTCTTTTCTATTTATTTTATTTCTTATCCTTATTACCACTTTATCCTCGTTCATTTGTTCCATGGTTGGAAACCAAGACATGTGACTTAGAAGAATTTAGAGTGCCCATTTGGATTAGATTATCTTGCTTCGTATGAGAGAAGTAGCAAAAAAATCCAATGATGACATGGTGAATTTAGACCCAAATACATCCTTAGTAGTATAGAAGGTAGAAACAAATACTGAATATTCAAAACTTAGATTAGAGAGAATACATAAAATCTATTGTTCATATTTATTATCAATTCCACATTTCTTTATTTGTTTCCTTAGTGATTTCAATTTGGTGAAGAGATACTAAACTGTGTTGAAGTTGTTGGGACCTAAATTGATTAGTTCATTTTCCAACATATGATCTCTCATAGAATCTTGAGAACCAAAAAGAGATTCTATCTTTTTCCATATTCCATTTAGAGTATTCAAAGATTCAATATGAAAGAACAAATAAGGAGATACAGACAAACACAATGCTCCATATGCTTCATCACATCTATTAAACCACTTACACTTTTTCATCTTTAGTAGGTTCAACTTTAATCCCATTATTGTTCTATAAAAACCAAGACTTCTTAAGTTAATTTTCATTTTAGACTTTCACTCAAAATAGGTGTATGCAGTTAGAATAGGAAATATTGTTTGAGCTATGATGAAGAGATACAAAAGGAAGTGTGAAAAAAAGTGAACGCAAGAACACCCAAAACACCCCCACCCTTTTCACTAGTATAAAAAAATGACCCCCTAAAAATTATAAGGTTGGCACTTTATAGCTTAGTGTGTTTACAAAGCTTTTTTCAAGATACAATGCTCAATAGGCTCAAAATAGTCAAAATTACAAATTTTGATACAAAATGCACTTGAGACAAAATATGGAAAAAATAGACTTATAACCATGTATTGTGATCTTCACCACCTTCCCAACACCTATTTATTTCTAAAAATCAGAGCACAGGGCGAAAGTTATGGCATGTTGAAGAAATTAGCAACAAACAACTTCAACCTAAAATATCTAGGAAAAATTGGGAAAAAATCTTTTCAATACCTTCATGGATGGAAATTTCTAATCTCCAACTTTTCGTTGATATCTCGTTTTCAAAAAACAAACACCATGGTGAAAATTTATACAAGTTTGAAAAAAGACTCAATTTGGTCTATTGGAGGGCCTTGGTGGTCCCCTGGTGGCCTAAGGGCGACACCACCAATGATGGTGGTCGTTGGTAGTTTGGTCAATGAAAATTATAACATTTCCATTGGTGGTTTTGGTGATGTCATAATTTCTGAAAGTGTTGCAGTCACGGTTTAATACCAAGTTGCAGGCGGCTAGTAGCTGACACCGCTCACCTAGCAATCTTTGAATCTATGTGGCTGAAGTTGCAAGCAAACTTAAGTCATAGGCTTAAAGCCCTTTGTGCCTTAGTACTGCATGCTAGAATTAGTGCCTGGACATTAAAGAGGCACAAAAGGTGCCTTATATATATATATATATTTTTGAATTTTTCTATCATACGAACCTACGCAGATGCAACTCGTGGGGCTATACAACTCCCTGGGAATTTTATTTTGTCTTGAAAGCTCCCAACATGGAATATAGGTAAATTTTATATCAAAAACCATCTCCTCAGCCTCCTAAAAGCAATGGAAACACCCTTTTTGGTTGAAAATTCTCCTACAAAACCTGCTCGCTAAATTTGAGCTTCAAACCCCTGTTTGCAACTATGCTAAACAAACTCCAAATCAAATGAAATGAAAGCCAATCTTGAATTTATAGAGCCTCCTATATGCATTGGAATAGTAAAAAATGCTTCCAATATAACTAATTTTTTTACAATAACCCAAATCTCACATAATACATATGCAATATGAAGAGGTTATTAAAAATTTGCAAATTTTTGATTCTCAAGATCGTTCAAAACACAAGAGAACAACTTACAAAAATTTATAAGATTATTACATAAAAGTATCAATCTCTCAATTATGAATCTATGAACTTAGATTTCTCAAAACAAAATCTTTGATACCATGTTAGAAATCTGAAATAGATTGAATAACCTAAGGAAATTTTTAAGAGAAAATCAATTACATAAACTATAAAAATATAAACAATACAAACTAGAACACCAAGTGATATACAATACCAGAATGACAATTGTATTAAGAGCTTCCAAGATGAAAATATAAGCTAAGTATTGAGTTTATATAGAACTAAGGAGAGGATGGAGGTGGAAAAACAACCAATGAGAATTGACCACTAATAACCACCAATATTAAATAAAGTGATGAAAAAGTAAATACTCCACCCTTAAAGGGTGAGACAACTCATCACTTTATCTCCTAGTTATTAAATGAGAAACTCACTTTATTATCCTAAGCAAGCTTAATAAATGTGTAGGAAAAACCTATAACTAAGGGAAAATAAATTATCCCACTAGGAAAATAGAAACCTACACTAACACTTAAAACCATTAAACTACCACCAATATTTTATTTTCTTAGATAGTGTGCAAACCCCAATCCTAATACCTGCAAAACAACATGAACACACACATTAGAAGATGAAATTCAAGCAAGAACAAGGATTCCCCATGAAATCCATTAGCATAGTTTAAAATAGGAAAGAAGAATGAAGAACACAAATGAAATAGATTAAAATCCTATCAAAACAAACAAACTCTTGATCCCATGGGGAAATTGGTGCCAATTTGATGTGAAAATTGACCCTTTCCCAACTCCTATGATGCAAGATTGATGTGTGATGAAGATTGATCCACTTTGTTGATGCTTGATGAGTGCTCCAATAGAGAAATCTGCATAACCTAGCTATGAACTCTATGATAATGGATGAAAATTGCTAATGATTTGAGCATAGTAAGTTTACTCAAATTGTGCATGATAGAATGAGGAGATTAGCCTCTTATTTATAGAATGATAAGATGGATGAATGTCCAAAATAGAGCAATGTGGGACTAAGAATTAGCCAATTGCAAAGTGCCACTTGTCCACTTGTGAGTGGATGGAGGATGTGCAAGTTTTGAGGATTGTGCCAATAAATGCATATATTTGAATTTTGAAATTGTTGAAATGACATGCAAGAGGGAAGGAAGAATGCATTGAATTCCACTTGGCTCAAGGAAAAGGACATGTAAGAGAGATTAAATGCCTTGTTGGAAATGACAAGTCAACTTGGATTTTGAATTCAAACTTGAAGAATATTCCTTAAAAGATGCCTTGTTGAGGAAAATAGAGATTTAATAAATCAATTAAATCTATTTTCATGTGCAAGTGGTAAAAGATGGAGGATGGGACATGAGGAGAGATTAAATTAATTTAGGTTAATTAATTTAATGAAGGGATTAAATGATATGACCTATTTGACTTAAATTTGTGGATTTATTTAAATCAAATGTGAGAACAATGTGATAAATGATTAATTAAATAAGGATTTTTTATTTATTTAATTAAAAGAGATGATGTTAGATTAAACCAAATAAGGTTTTAATTTATTTAATTTAATAGATAGACTTACGAGATTTAATCAAATAAAATTAATTATTTAATTAAATAGGATAATTAGATCAAAATGATTAATTTAATTATCGAGAAAAGGTGACTTAATTAGATAACTGATTTATTTAATTAAGAGAGGAATATTGATGAATTTAATCAAATAAAGGTATTTGATTAAATGGTTAGATTGAAGGATGATTCAGGACGAAACGATGTTAGTGGTTAGGATCAGATACACAATGTTAATTAGTACATTTTACGTGTCTACAGATAGTTTGTAAATTTCATACATTAAAGTAATCAATAAGGTCCCTAAAAGAAAAAATATTGAACCTTAGATTAAGAGTGTAATAACAATGTAAACTATCAGCATGGTTCTTTCTTTCAATGTATTAGTTTAAATTAACTATAATATTCTAAAATAGTGTGTAATACAATCTAATAAATGTTGGGCCAGTATTGGCATGGTGTGATGGTTTATAGGTGGCATTGTTGTTTTTGCCACCAAGGTTCAAACCCCGTTGGGGTGTTATTGTTGATTGGTTGTATCCGGTTCATAGCTCTGGTCAAAAGCGTTTACCCCTTGAATAAAAAAAAATCTAATAAATGTTGGTGTAATTATATAATTGCACCTTATTATATTAAGTTTACTTAGGAAATTTCTCATTATTACCTAGGTTGGATAGGATAATTAAGTACATGCCATTTCCTTCTTCCTTAGGATTCTTCTTTTTTCCTCATTCTTTTAGATTTAGGAACTTATTTAAAGTGATCCCTTAGTTTTTAATTTTTTTCCTCTTCATCATCCTCATTGGATTTGTATTTTTGAGGCTATATATTATATCTCTTTTCTTCCATTGAATAATAAATTTTAATATTATTCTCATAGATTGAATACTCAAATTCCTATTTTGTGATTAGTTATTAGACATTTGGTTTTGGGTAGATTTTTTTTTATGCAAAATTATAACATGGTATTAGAGCCTTTGATGTTCTATAAGAGCAATTATATTAGATTTTGGTGGATTTATCTTTACAATTTTTATTATAGGTGAATTTTGGAGCAGTGGCACAAATTTGAGCCCACCACAACATCAAAAGGCTCAAGAAAGTCACTATTGGATTTTGTTTCACTGCAATTAAAGATTGGGAAGCTTGTTTACAAATTAGGGTTTGATAATTGAATCTATCATATAACTTATTTTTGAGGAATTTTCGTACTAAATTAACCCTATCATTGCATCTTGAAGGTCGAAAAACCCCAATTTTCATATAAAAATTACCAAGGTTCAATGTTGTGATAATTTGAGGTAATTTTTTTCCCTCTTTCATATGACAAGTCCTATAGTTTGTACACAATAGTGATTCACATAAAATAACTCATTTTACCTTATAGGGTATAGAATCCACATGCCATTAAGCAAATTGTGAAACCTATATAAGATGCTAACTACTAGTAGCACTTGGTGCCATGTAGCCACTATGCCACTAGAACACCTCCCTCTGCAGTCATGTGAGTAACCAGAACCACATTTTCACTTAGTAAGTGGTTTCCCACCATGTATCAACTATTTTAAACCTTTAATAGGTTATTTTATCATATGAAGGAGGTTTTCTAGCAATACAAAAGAAAATTTTGGAAATCTTTCAACATGGAGGAATATTATGAGGAATCTTGAAATATTATCTACCAATATCATCATGACATCATCCTCTTCTGCCCTTGTAACTTAACCCCTCTCCAATGGAGTTTTGATTTTGGTACTTGAACTTTAGAAGAATAATTGTACCTTAATAAGTTAGGTAATTTATTTTATTACTTGGGTAGGATAAGATAATTAAGTAGATGCCATTTCCTTCTTTCTTAGGATTCTTCTTTTTTCCTTATCATCTTAGATTTGGAAACTTAGTTAATGCAATCCCTTATTTTTTAATTTCCTACCTCTTCCTCATCCTTATTGGTTTTTTATTCTTGAGGCTATATATTGTAGCTCTTTCCTTCTATTGAATAAGCAATTCTAATATTGGTCTCATAGATTGAGTATTCAAATTCATATTTTGTGATTAGCTATTAGACATTTGGTCTTGGGTATAGTTCTTGTTTGTCGTACGAGAAGTAAGTAAGAATTAATCAATCAATTAGAGTCTAAAACTCTAAAAAATCATACAATTGAAATCATAAAAACCCATACTCAATGGAATTCATTTGCAAAGCATTCAAAATGATTAATCTAAGAAATTGAATATAAATCAAAGAAATTAACCATTAGGAAGTGCAAACCTTCAATCCCATTGTGGATTGATGCATAATTGTGATGTGAGTTGCTCAATTGAATGCATAATACATGTTACAAAAGCTTGATATGAGAGGATGTGATTCAAAAAATAGGATCTAAAAATGCTCAAGAAATGACTCAAGAATTTTAGAGAGTGTCTATGTGTATGAGGATTTTGAATTATTTTTGAAGATGAGAGACTTTGTTTTATAGATTTTGAAAATTTTGATCAATGGTCAAGATTCAATCTGAGGATCAATGGATGAGAGTAAATCAAGGAGGTGAGTGCGGATCAAGGAGGATCAATGGTTGAGGATTCATGAGAGCTCAAAATATCCCTAATTTCATAGAAATAGGTTGGAGATATTTTGAATTGGAGGGAAGAATTTGAATTTGAAAAGGGAATATTCTTTGTACAAGTTGGAGACTTGGAGGAAAATTAGCCAATTAAACAATTATGACAATTATTTAATTGTGAGGATGGAGGAATTAAGATTTTTAATTAAATAATTGGGAATTATTTAATCAGGGGGGATTATTAGTGTGAAAATAATGAATTAATCAAATAACCTTCATTATTCAATTAATAGGGGAATAAAGTGAATTCAATTAATAGGGGAATAAAGTGAATTTAACTAAATAATTGGAAATTATTTAATCAAATGGAGGAATTAGGGTGAAAATGAGGAAAATGATGTTAGTAAGTGAAATCAAGATGTGTGATATAGTCAAGACATTTTTAGGTGTCTAATTTTTCCCCTCTTTGAAGCAATGTTTATACATTTGCACGAGTGTTTATAAATAGGGTGACTTCTTTGCAATAAGGTGACACATTTAAAAATTTAGGTTCAATGCCTTTGTAAAAAGGTGACACATATGTTTTAGCTCAACAATGAGGCACCTTTGCAAAATCATGATGCCTTTGACTGGCAATAGAGTGATGCCTTTGTAAAAAAGCTTGCTTTTATTTTTTAGGCATTTTTTACTTAGATTTTTGCAATTTTTTAGAAAATTGATGTCGTAAGTGTTATGCTTGTAGGCTACCCTACACCCTCTCCTTTCCTAGGAGTGAAGAGCATAGATTTTGGAGAGGATGACTAGCTTTTCAACTATGGAGATCAATTTTTTCCATGCATATGATTTATACCATGTTCTATATATGCTTGTGATTTGGGTGCACCTAGCACTCATCATTACAATGGTTGAGAGGTGGCATTCTAATACCTCTTCCTTCCACCTTCTGATTGGTGAGGCCACCATCACACTCAAGGATGTGTGGTGTATACTCAGGGTGCCTATTCATGGCGAGCGAGTTGTCTACAAGCCCTACCTAGGATTTGAGGCTCTTGAGCGCGTTTTGATGGATGAGCAAATTTAACTTGAGGAGGGATAGGTGAAATTGAGAGATTATGTTGGCATCATTAGTGATGCTACCATCGTGGTGGCTCAACTAATCTATGGAACACTAATTTTTGATAGACATTCTCAATAATTTATCCCTAGATGGGGGAGGGTCCTAGAGAGGATCCTAGAGGATGGAGTTTTCTTTGCTTGGGGTCCCTAATCTTGGCCCACCTATGACATGCATCAAGTTATGTATCGAGGTGTGACTAGATTTTCAATAGGCATGAATCTTCTTCACATTTTGGCATGGGAGCACATCGCAGTGATTAGACCTGCTTGCAATCTACAATGAGAGCCTATGGATCCTTATGTTTTAAGATATGAGAGCATGCTAACTCACCACCACATGGGAGAGCTACCCTACTAGAGGAGAGTTATCGATGACATGAAAAAGTTCACCTAGAGACCATGGGTAGATACAAAGGATTGGGATGATGACATAGAGTATCTCCCTTACTATTGATAGACTTAGTGGATTATCAACCACACCCACTAGATCATAGAGAGTTATCTTCTGGATAGATTGATGAGATAGGTTGATGAGAGGCGGTGATTATGTGACATGCATAGTTAGAGAGATAGTTGAGTGGGAGGTCATGTTGGTCATTCACACCATTATAGAAAATTTTGACCATCTAGCATAGGTACCATGGGCCTATGCAGATGGTGATGATGATCTAGGGACCACCACAAAGTATGACACTTGGTTTGTGGCACATAAACCTTTCTGATTTACAAATCTAGATGGGAGGGATGTCAACGGTAGGAGATGTAGGGATGAGTTTGGTAGACAACGTCAACAACAATAGAGAGTTGAGGAAAAGACACCTAGAGTGGAGGATCGCGGACAGGTTCAAGGACCATAAGATCCACCACAAGGACCTCCACAATAGTAGCAAATCACAGTTGTTGTAGGTGTTCAAGATTAGAGATTGCATACAACTCTACAAGAGAGGGACCAGGCATGCCTTGAGCATGATGGCTTCTAGGGTGATAGAGATTAGGCATGCCAGGAGTGTGATGGTTTTGAAGCTGAGCAAGATCAAGCATGTCGGGAGTGTGATGGTTTTTGAAAGGAGAGAGATGGCCTCTCAAGATAGCTTTCCCATGTACATATAAAGAGAGGATCAGCTCAAGACTAAGCGTGACCAGGTCCGGACTTAGTTGGATGTAGAGACAACTCGACAAAAGTAGGTCAAGTTATAATTAGCATAGGAGATCACTCGAAGACAACAATTAGAGGCTACAACATAGGCATAGGGGCATGTGATCTTGCTTATGTAGTATACACAGGCTATCAATGAGGATAATTATTACAAGAATTTATACCACATGTTAGTACCAATACATAGGTGATAACCTAACTACTCACACAGGAGTGCCATGGGCCCAAGCAGGTTAGAGGGTGGATCAATCAACCGAACTTCATTGGGACCACCTCTAGAGCAACATCCTCTTAATCGAGAGGATCGAGGGAGCTCGGGGTAGCTTTTGCTTTGTATAGACATTTTTGTGTCCATATGCTGATGTAGTTAGGTTTATGATATATACATATTCATTGGCTATAGATAGCCTCATGTATATTCTGATGTATATCACACATTTGATATGTATCATGACAGTCATTTATATATATATTATTTTGATGTGGCCATGCTATGGTGTTATTGTATGTTTATAATTTTTTATTATGTATGCTATATGATTATGAATGCAGATGTATGTCTGTATGTATGGATGCATTATGTTATTTCATGTTTCATGATGTGATGATGTGATGATGAATATCTATTTATTATGCTTATGATGTGATATGCATGCTTCTAATGATCTATGGATGCAGGACGTATGGTGATGAGATGGTATGATCATGCTTTGTTTTTGTATTTTTCATATGATATATCATGATTATGCAGGATGGATGTAGGGTGGATGCATATACTTTTGTTATGTCATGATATTTGGACTTGGATTAGCACATACTTGATGGCTAATGATTTTTTGGGGATTTCGATATTTTATGGATGTTTTAAGATTTTGATATTATTTGGATGTTTTTTGAGATTTAGATATTTATTTTATTATTTTGAGGATTTTTCGGTTGATAGCTAGATCACGGTGTCTAGATCACGTTATGAGATATAGGACATGGATTGAGATTTATTCGGAAGCAAGATGTAAATATTTTACCCCCAATGTCTAGAAATGTATGGAATGTTATGAGTGGATGCATCGATCAAGATGATGATTGGATAGATATGTGATAGATGCCAAGGATTACCTTGTGATAGCATAACCTGTTTTGATAGAGGATAGTTGTTTGGATAATGCTAGATCTAGGATATGGTATTGCATAGGATAGAATAGGATCAATGGTAAGGACCATGTCAAGATATTATCAAGAGCAAGTTTGAAGTATGCCCCTAATCTTTGTCAAGATCAAGATAATTTTGGATTTGGATAAAAAGTGGATTGGATGGATTGGGGATTTATTATGGATATTGGATTGGATTTATTAAGGAGGGGATGATAAGCTTCCACCTAGAATGACACACATAGATTCTCAATTCTACACATGACTCCTATTTGTTATGTTTTCATCACGGTACCTGTCCAAAGCGCCACCAAAGTGGTTTTTATTGAAGGATGATTTTTATCTTTATTGTTTTCTTGATTTTTATGATTTTTTATGATTTTTTTTATGATTTATTATGCTAAATCACCCATAGGTGTTGATGTAGATACTGTTGTCAAGATATGCCAATGATATCCTTCCTGGATGATTTTCTTTTCCAAGATGTGGGCACTTGAATATAACCCCTGAATGTTCTTGTCTTCCTTGTCGATACCAAAGTTAACCTTATCTAGATGTGCATGTCGAGATAGAGTTCCCTTAGAGTCCTCATGATAAAGAGTTGTTGCCAGGGCACAGTTAATGGGAGAGTTAGATATTTTGGGTTTTATGAGTGAAGGTGGATTTTAATGAGGGATATAAGATGAGGATATATCAGTTGATATTTTGGACGCAAGATCTTTGATACTCCAAAATTGGGATGATGGGCAGTGAAAGGTGGATATGGAAATTCAAGTGGAATTAGGACCAACTTCTTCATATAATTTATATGTCGATCTTGAAGTTTTCTTTTAAATTTGTGGATATTTTGATGGATTGAATTTCCTTTTTTATTTTTCCCCATAGTTTCTTTGACTAATGGAGATTGATAAGAATTATTTGCTTTATTTTGTTTTGGCATCCATTTTAATTTTGTATGTCCATTTTGATTGTTTGATTCTTTAGCTTCGATGACATGCTCTTTTCCTCTATAAGTATTTTCTTCTTGTTGGTCCTAAATAGTTGGTGGAAAGGCGCGAGGATGACGATTCATGATATGGATGGTTGAAGTGCTAGCTATAGTTTCATCATAAGGACTCTCCATGAATCCCATGTTGATTTTTGCATTAGATAAAGTTGCTCCCAGTATTATGGAGGTGTTGTTGTTATGATTGGATTCTTTAATATTTGAATAATCAATACCTTGTTATCTATTAACCATCTGTACTGCTTCTAGGATACCTTATTCATGTAGGTCTAATCCTTCTATTTGATAATGCATCCACTGACAAACTACAATTGAATATGATTTTTCATGGAAACATGATGATGTTACTTCTTCTATGCTTTGCTGAGAATATTCAAAGGTAGTAGTAGACGCATTAGATCTTGATTGTTCTTCAAAAGATGTCTATGATTCATAGTCGATGTAGGAATCTTCTTCATAATCAATTTTGAGAGTTCAACATGAAATTATATGGATTCCTCTATGCTTTGATTATTTTTAAGGATTTTTAGAGTAGGAGACTCTTATTTTGTAAGAAGATCATCTACGTGTCCATCAGGAGTAATTATCTCATGGGTAGATGTAGGAGTGACTGGTGTATGAATATGATCATCATTTTTGAAATCTTGTATGGACTGGAAGATACTCATTAGATCATGGTAGTATTTTGGGGAAGTGGGTTCTTACTCTTGACTCATTTTAGAGCAACTGTCATTAACAAAATGGAAAAATACTATTTATATCATTTTAGTACTTTGGAGATATGGATTTTTTATCTTGACTAAATTTGGAGAATTTTTTTTTATATTTTAGATTATTTTCTTGACATGGATCTTGGATTGATGATGGAATATGGATAGAAGACTCTTGAGTAGTCTTGATGGATTTAGATGGTATGATATAAGCTTATCTTAATGGGACTTCTTCAATATGGCCTATCATGAAGTTGAATGAAGGAGATATATGACAATCTGAAACATATTTAATGCCATCCTTCGATATAGAACATTTCCAGACATTGTTGATTGATCTTGATCATGTGTTAGGAAAGTATCCTAATAAATGTCCAATTTCTTATTTTGTGAAGAATGAGTAGTATTGACATACTCATTAGATCCCTGGATACATCATACTACATTATCATATTTATGTTTCACATTGTTATAACTTGTTATTTTTCCATAATCTTTAGCTTTCCCATGATCAGGCATTGGATTTTTATAGATTTCTAGATCTTTGTTTATAGAGTTTCTAGGATGTTGATCAATGTTTACTTCTCCTTGATTGATAAGGCCTTGGATAAGATGATTTAGCTTCATATAGTTTTGTGTCTTATGACCCTCTATTCTATGATATTGACAAAAGTAATTATCATTATACCATGACGATTTTATTTGTGGTTTAGGATAGTTTCAAAACTTAAGAAGTTATATTTGTTTAGATTGGATCAATTTATTTAGGACCGTCTTGATGGGTTCCACTAAGGGAGTGAATTGATGTTGAGGAGCATTATTAGGTCTTGGTGGAGGTGGCCCTCTTGGAGGATTAATGTTTTTGACATTTTGTTGATTATGTTGTTGTGTGTTTGATTGAGACGGGGCGTTTATCAAAACTTTTGTGTCTACCACATTGTCATTAGTCACATTCTTATTTTTGTCCCATATACGAGGTTCGTCACTTGAACTAGACAGTTGGTGATTGTCCTTATAGATTTATACTACTTTAGCAATGATTTCTCTCTCAATGTTAATCCATTTAGAGATAAGTTCTTCAAAGGTTGTCACACATTGAATTCATAATTGGAAGGCAAGCTCTGCATTTAGATTACCTGCAATGATCTCTACTTTTTTTTTGGGTATTGGCCATTTGCACCTGCTCGTCTTGTGTCTCCATATTTGTAGGAAAGAGGAAAAATCTTCCACTTTGTTTTTTTTGAGAGTGTATATTTCCTCTAAGGTGACTTTGGCATCAATATTGTAGGATAAATGAGCTACAAATTGATCTATAATCTCTTGAAATATTTAATTCCTTGTGGTAGATGTGAGAACCACTATATAACTTTCCCACCCAAACTACGTGGAAAGAGGCACATAAGATATGAATTGTTATATGATACTTCCATGCAAGCTATGTAGAATTCTCTTATGTTCTCTTCATGGTTACCATGTCCTTTGTATTTATCAAACTTTGGCATTTTGAAGTTTGGAGGAAAGGGTAACATTATGATGCTTATGTTCAATGGGAAAAGACATAAGTTTTGAACAATGTATAATTTTTTCATCTTTCCTAGTTGTATATCCTAAATTTTTTGTGTCAACATTTGAATTTGTGAGAATATATTTGTAGATGGAACGTTTGGTAGTGGATTATAAGTGTTGTATAGACTTGGATCTTGATATGCAGGTGGGTTTGTGTCGAATGGATTATATGGAGGTTGAGGACCCATTTGATATTGAAGATTGCTTTGAGGTAAGGGACCTATTTGATTTGTTGGATTGGATTGGGGTGGAATAGGTGCATTATAAGGTCCATATTGGTGTTTGGGTATATGCTTGATTGGGGGTTTTGTTTCATAGCTTCTTGTTGTTGTTGTGCAAGTAATTGTTGTTGGGCTTGCAATTGTTGTTGAGCATGCAATTTTTGTTGAGCTTGCAATTGTTGTTGGGAAAGTTGTTGTTGTGCTTGCATTTATTGTTGAGAATGTAATTGTTTTTGGTATGCCATGTTCTTTTGGTGTTGTGGAGTGGGATTTTTTTTTTTGAGGTTACTGTATTGATTTGGTGGTATGATGTTTTGTGAGGGTGGTGTGGTAAAGGGATTTCTCCCATAGTTCATCAAATTTAGATTTGGAATTTTTGGATTTGGTACATTTGTATTTGGTTGGTCAGTGTAAGGGGGTGGATTGTTTGTATTTTGCAAGCCTAGGTTGGTTGGAGTTCCTAAAATTTGAGTTTTATATAGTGGATTGTTATATTGGTTTGAAAATTTCATTTGATTCGCTCCTTGTAAAGTGACCATGGGTTGAATTGGTACATTTGTTCAAGAAGGATTAGGAATTTGTTCAATGATATGTTGGACTAAGGGGTACCTTCCTTGTGGATGGTTCCTTGATCCAAAATTTCAAAAGGTTGTTTGATCCCTAAGTTGATTGACATCAAAATCTATGAGAAATTTATCACCTTGTTGTGTGATTCTTAACATGTATAGGTTTGCATCTAGACATATCACAACATCTATCACTTTAACAAAAGATGGGTCTTGTTGCATCTCTAACATTTGTTCAGGAGAGAAGTCAAAGGATTTGTTAGTTTCATCCACTATATGGATTGTTTCAACTTCAATGGGGTTGGGTTGTGTTTTTGTTGAAAAGTAACTTCATACCCTTTAGGATTGGTTTTATGCATAACAACCCTGGCCAGGAAAATCTCGGGTGCACTTTGTACCCTAAGTTGGACACACTTTGTGTGCCCCCTTCTCCAATGCCCATAGCTCACCAAACCACTTTCTGCTTCCTTGAATATTCTCAATACTTGAATGCTCTCCATGCATGAACATTTTCCATAATTTTCCAAGTATCACATAAATGCTTATATAAGACTTAAGGGGTGGTTTCCAAACCATCACACCCTTTCACAAAGGTTTCCTTTTAATAATTATTTAAATATAATAATTATTCCTTTCCCTTTTAAAAGAGGTTTTATATATATTCTTTATTAATCTCTCTTTTAACCAAAGGATCATAATATCCTTTATTTTTCTATCTCCCTTTTAATTATAAAGGGTTATTTCATAGATTTCTCTTCTTTTGGGGAAAAGGTCACATAACAACTAGCACTTGCGGTAGTAGGATTTTTGAATGTTTTCTCAACCGTGCTTGTGGTATTGGGGGGAGATGTGCTCCTAGGATTATTCTTCATTTTCTTTTGAGATCTAGTTGTGACCATAAAACTTGTAGTTTTCCTAGGAGATATGGATTTTGAAAGTGTATGAAGATGGTTTTTTAGGGATTTGAGTTACCTCAAATTGAGCCTGTAAAGACACCTTAAGCTTCTTTAGACCAATGATGAATGTTGTTTTGGATGAATGGATGGGTTGAAACCTTGAAATTTGGACAAAGTTTTTTTTGATAAAATCTCTTGTTTAAGATATGTTTAGCGATGATCCTTGCTTGTACTAGACTAATGAGTCCAAGCTAAGGAGGATAATGAGATTCAAAAACTTTGGGAGTAGACTAATGAATCCAAATCATGTTAACTCACAATGTTTCACACTAATTCAACTAAGCACTTCAAAAAGGGAAATTTTTTAAGTAAAAAAGCTAAAAAGAAATATGATGATAGAGATTTGATCCAAAAATGAGTTGTGTCAATTTCTAGGTTTTTTTTTTTTGAATGGATTGGTTTCCTCTTTATGATGGGGTTGAACTAATCCAATGATGACTTAATATGTTTAGTCTAGTTCAAATTGAAGTAATGACATGAAATGGAGATGGAAATGTGGAGTTTTTTTTTTTTTTTAATGATTAGGACAACTATAGGTTTATTCTGCATGAATTTTAGGTTTTACAATGTTTGCTGGTCAAAAGTGTGAATCTAGAAAAAACTAGGGTTTTTTGTTTTCTATTGATAGTCAAAGGTACAAAGATACAATCAGAGGCATCAAATTTTTTCCTATAAAAGCATCAAAATGCTTTCAAAGGCACCTAGATGCAACAGAAGCATCGAACTATTGAATCAAAGGTGTTGAAACGTAGAATTTATGTTTTACTCTAAAACATAGGCATTGAGATGTGCAAAGGCTCCGTGACCCAAATAGATGCATTATTTTGATAAAAATAGAAGTTTCAATTTACATGCAAAGGCGTCACACTACAATAGTCAAAAGTGGCACTTTTGCTTAGAGGTTGAATTTTTACAAGTTTGACCTAGGGTTTTGATTTTTTGAAGTCTTTTTAGTGTTTGATTGTTCTAGCAAGTGATAGAAAATAACAAAAACATGTAAGACTAACTCAATTGGATATTTGGAAGATTTTTTGTCTTCTTCAACAAGACAACACTAATTGGTATCACAGGTAGATTAACAATAAATACACGCCATTTATACACATCCTAATTTAGTGGTAGATCCATATTATTAGCTTAGAGTAGGCCCACTAATAAAATACCATCCAATGAATGGGTGACTAGAGTATTCCAAGGTCATGTACCACCTTGACACCTCTCACATTAAAAGGAAACGATCCTAACAAGGAATAACTGTCACCTCAACAAAGGCTAGTACATAGTGGGTAACTTCATGCATTGATACTTGTACGTTGCACCACTTTAAGCTGGTAGTTTACAAATGGATCTTAGGCTTCTATATTTTATAAATTCATAGTAGGGGTCTGTCGTGAACAAAGAGCTCATCTATTATGCTCGAGTTGAGAGGGGTCTCCTCTCTACTCATTACCTCCCTATCTCGGTGGACCAAGGGTCATGGGGCCTGGCTTGAAGGATGCTAGCTACTCCTTGGGGTACAACTTTCATTCTCCCCCCTTTCTATAGCCCATCAGAAAATGTGCTTCAGATAAAAACTTGGGGTAATGAGGCCCCCAAGCAAGTCTCCTACTTTGAAATAAAAAAAATAGTGTTGCTTTTGGTCCCCAAGATCGTTCTTAGGAGTCATGAGGGGAGAACACATGCAACACTATACCTCAAGGTGTACAAAAAAATTGCAAATGAATGGTGTTTCTGATTTCCACACTATACCTCAAGGGGAGAACATATGCAACACTATACCTCAAGGTGTACATCCACTTGGCAAACACACCATAGAGTTCTTTTTAAGTGCACCAAGGATTAAAATGTGTGATTCAATTATAAAAACATCAAATTCAAATGTGTAAGTTGTTGGTAAATTTTAATCCCAAATTGAAGTGTGCAAGTTGTTGGTTCATTTTAGGTGCACTTTAAGAAAGTAATAGTTGTGGGGTTCATTTTAAGTACACCAAGGGAAAATGAAATTCATAGGTTCATTTTATTTGCACCAATTATAATTTGGGATTAATTTTATGTGCACCAAATGTAAATGAATCCTAGATTGAGTCAAAAACTACAACACAAATTTTAGTAGATTCTTACATCCTTTTCCATCAAATGCCACATGGTGCAAATTGTTAGGTAAAATCAGAAAAAAAAATAGAGGATTGTTAAAGGCTAGTCAAAATATAGAATTCAAAATTAAATTGCAAACCTTAACAAATAAAAGCATTGTTTACCTAACAAAGGCGTCAAAATTTCGACAAAGGCACCACAGTGTCAGTCTACAGAGGCATCGATCTTTTGCAAAAGCGTCAGAATATTTTTCCTAACAACAAAAAGAAGTTAGAACAAAGGCATGGACTTTTGGAAAAGGTGTTAGACTATTGACCGAGATATGCGTCGAGTTTCTTCCAAGGCATTGAGCTTTGACATAGGCAATGCACTGTTTCTTGCAAATAAGTAAAACATAAAAACTCAAACCTTTAATCCATAATTACGGATTGAAGCATAATTGTGATGTGGATTGCTCAATTAAATGCATAATCCTTGTTGCAAAAGCTTGATATGAGAGGATGTGATTCAAAAAATAGGCTCTAAAATTTTTCTAGAAATTACTCAAGAATTCTAGAGAGTACCTTAGATGCTTATGAGGATTGCGAATGATTTTTGAAGAGGAGAGGCTTTGTTTTATAGATTTTGGAAATTCTAATCAATAGTCAAGATTTGATCTGAGGATCAATGGATGAGAGGAAATCAAGGAGGTGAGTGTGGATCAAGGAGGACCAATGGTTGAGGATTCATTAGAGCTCAAAATATCCCTAATTTCATAGAAATAGGTTGGAGATATTTTGAATTGGAGGGAAGAATTTGAATTTGAATTTGAAAAGGGAATATTTTTTTTTATTGGTAAAAGAGTTTTTGTATATGAAAAGATAAAAACAAAAAACATAAGCAAGCCTTTGAAGTAAGGGGAGTACAAATGACAAGAAAAAAGCACACTTAATCCACCATGAGAAACTTCGAAGCCAGACTACCCAACAAAGAAAAAGAAGATAAAGACTTCAAGATTTGAAACCACTAGAGAGAGAAGCACTAATCAAACCAACCCAAGCCACACTATGTAAGAGCCTTTTTCCGGGAGAAGAGGGCCTCCATGGTCCATTGAGATCCCTCCTCCACTGCCTCTCTTCCTTTTGTGTGTAGTTTTTCTGCCTCAAATTTCCTTCCTTTTATCCACTTTAAACCATAATCGAGTTTTGTCTTTTCAGAGATAGTCTGAGCAAGACCCAAATTCCCAGAAGCAGCCACAAAAAAATATTCATCTAAAAAATCAGGAACCGGGTCATCCAAATCATCCATAAATGAGAAAATTCCATTAGACTTTGAATCCTCCACATCATCCTCAACAGAGACATTATCAAGGATAGGAGAAGTGTTTGTGACTGGATCATGTGCAAAGGGAGGATCATGAGGGGCCGACAGATCAGAAATTAAAACAACTTGGGTAGCAAGGAACTTACCATGATTGTGCCACACAAAATTAGCATTAGGTGACCCCAATTTTTTGGTCCACTTCTTAAGACTGAAACATCGGGATCCAAGAGGTTTAGGAGATGTGCAATCCACAATTTTATGTCCCAAGGCGTGGCAGCAAAAGCATCTGAAGGGAAAACCCTAAAAATTCAAAAATTGAGTCCAAGTTCCACTAGAGGAATGAATTTGAATCGATCCGGGAAGGGGTTTAGAAATATCCATGAGAGCACAGACCCGAGAGAATCTATGCGAAGCCACCATCTCAAAATCAATCTTCACGAAGGACCCAACTTGGTTGATCATCTGTTCAATAAGAGCAGCATTTCACATCACCAATGGGAGATTGTATAACCTAATCTAGATCGGGATTATAGAGATAGTGGTCGTAGCAGGATCAAAAAAGGGGGACCAAGGAGTGAGGAAAACACCATAATTCTCAAAAAACCAGGGACCATTTTCATAAACAAATTTGCAGTCCTCAGCTGAAGAGAAAGAAATCAGAAAGAATCCAAAATTCAAGGGATGAATCTCAGGGGGAGACAAATTAGGCCACATAGAAAGAACCCAATCCTGAACAATCTCCAAAGAGGGGCACTTTCAGAAGAGACGAAAGATGAGGGAACGACACCCCACATTGGAAGAGATGGAATGCAGGCAGTCATCAGGGATGTGAAAGGTCATCGGCTCTCCCGCAAAGACCACCTTTGCATCACCCAAAGAAAAACTAGAAGCACCATGAGAAGAGGTCTCCACCCTAGAGACAGGATCTGGCAGTTTGGGAGGTGGGAGGATAGGGCTTGAACTCCAAATCTGAACAAGGCAAAAATCGGTGCAAGTGTGAAAGGGATTCACACTATTTTTGCAGGCCACAAAGAATTTAGAAATGGTTTCAATCTGGTCCAAGATGGGAGCGTCGCCATGCAGAGAATAAGGAAAAGGAGACATCGAGGTTCTAGGGACCCCATCACATGAGCCAGAGCGAAGCTCATAGCGTCGTTGTTCGAAACCAGCAACCGTCACCAAGGAGGATACACCACCGCTCGCCTTCTGAGGCCTCTTCCCAACATCAATGTCTCTATTCACAACACCCTTTCCCTTCGTTCTATTGCGAGTCTTCGCTACATCACTCGCACCTTCACACATGGTCACAGTTTCTTCTCTTAAAAGGATATATAATTACTTTCTACCACCTATCATAATTTGAAAAGGGAATATTCTTTGTGCAAGTTGGAGAGTTGGAGGAAAATTAACCAATTAAACAATTATGAAAATTATTTAAGTGTGAGGATGGAGGAATTAATCAATAACCTTAATTATTCAATTAATAGGGGAATAAAGTGAATTTAACTAAATAATTGGAAATTATTTAATCAAATGATGGTGAAAATGATGTTAGTAAGTGAAATCAAGATGTGTGATATAGTCAAGACATTTTTAGGTGTCTACATTGTTTATGAAAATTTATAACATGGTATGAGATCCTTTGATGTCCTATAAGAGTAATTATATTATATTTTTGTGTATTTATCATTATGATTTTTATTGTAGGTGAATTTTGGAGCCTAGTGGGACAAATTTGAGCTTACCACAACATCAAGAAGGCTCAAGAAAGTCATTATTGGATTTTGTTGCATTGAAATTTAAGATCAAGAAGCTTGTTTATAAATAAGGGTATGATCATTGAATCTCTCATATAACTATTTTGGGAGGAATTTTCATACTAAGTGAACCCTACCATTCCTTCTAGAAGGCTCAAAAAACCCCCATTTTCATATAAATTTATGAAGGCTCAATGTTGGGATAATTTGAGATAAATTTATTTTTCCTTTATCATTAATGGGCCATATAATCTATATGTAATATTGATTTTCAAAAATTAACTCATTTTACCTCATAGGGTGTAGAAACCACATGTCGCTAGGTAAATCGTATAACTTGTATAAGCGACAAGCAACTAGTAATACTTGGTACTCCATAACCACTATGCCACTAGAACACCTCTCTCTAAAGTTGTGTGAGTGGACAAAAACACCTTTTTCACTCAGTAAGTGATTTCCTATCATGTATTATCTAGTTCAAACCTCAAATAGGTTGTTCTTGTCATATGAAGGAGGTTTTCTGGCAATATAAAAGGTAGCTTTGAGAATATTTCATCATGAAGGAATATTAAAATATCCTTTACTAATGTTATCATGACAACATTCTCTTCTCTCCTAACTTAACCCCATTTCTAATGGAGTTTTAATTTTTGTACAAACTTTACAGGCTCTATTCTTTCTCATTTTTGCTATGTGCATCTAGAAATTTTTTTATACGGCCTATTTTTTGAGAGCTTTGTAGTGGTGCAGATGGTTCTTGATTTTTTAATATGTTTTTTTGTAAATTATATATTCTCATAGGTAATGCTAAGAAATTCTTATTTTTAGAACTTGGGGGGTTTTGTATAAGCTCATATGATATCATTTTTTGGTGCATTTTTTAAAGTGCATAATTTTCCACATACTTCTTATCAATGTAGTTTGATCTATTTCATTCTATATTGAAATTGTAGTTTCATCTCCATGGCTTATCTTGGGCATTTGTAATACACTAAAATCAAAACCACTTTATTAGTTTGGTAAGTTAGATCATCATAATTGATTGGTAAGGTCTCATTTTTTTTTGGGTGGGGGTATTTATGCAAATGCACTCAATTTGTAAAGTGTCATCATATCACGTACTCATCTTTCAGGGCGCTCACACAAGGAATTTTGTAATCATAAACTATAATAAAGATCCATCTTAGGGGTGCTTCATGCATAAAGTTTTTTTTTTACACATAGAATGACATAATAAGGGATGAAAGTGTAGTTGAATGGAATGCACTATGATCCTACCTCCATCTTGATGAAAGATCACATTGAGTTGCGTTGTGCACTTTTCGCACACACACCCCACCAGAGGCGGGGACCCTCTTTTTTCTTTTACGTCTTTGCATCCTGGCTTGGTCAAATTTTCAATTTTTGTCTTTTTGGGAGGTTATTTTGGGATTAAGTCTAGACTTAGTTTGATGAAGACAATATTTTGAGGCTCTGAGGAAAATTCATCTGCCTTGGAATTTTGAAAATGGGGATTTTGAAGTGAATTTTTAATGTTATATGTAAATATTTTTTGCACCCATGGATAGAGGACGAAAAATTAGGCAGGGTTGCTTTTTGATTTTTTTGAAAATTCCTTCTAGAAAAAAAGTTATGAAGTTTCGAGGATTTTGACCTTTGCTTGGAATTTGAGATTTCCATCCCTATGTGGAAATCCTCAATTTCGGGATTTCCGTCCCTATGTGGAAATCCCCAATTTCCATCAACCTCTTGAATGTCCTAAGGTTATTACTCATAATTGTTGCACTTCGGGGATTTCATGGACCCCGCAAAATTCCCTCACCCTTAGAAATCCTCAAAATTTTCGTCGCCCTGTTGTTTTCCCTAAAATGCATGAAAATGAGAAGGTTGTGTTATTTCCACCTGATCGTGGAAATCCCCAAATTTCCTTTTGGGCTTGATTTCCGTGAAGGGGTGGAAATCCCGAAATTTTCCAAAAATGGATTTTTTTTTCCTGAAATGGAAAATTTCCAAAATGGAATTTTTTTCTTGAAATTTTAAAATGTTCCCAAAATGAAATTCTTGAGATGGGAAAAAAATTTGAATTTTTTACCGAAAATGGAAAGTTTCCAAAAATGGAATTTTTTCGTAAAAGGCCAAAACTTTCAAGTTTAGTTTGGATATTTTATGGATTGGATTTTTAACAAGTGAGCTACTAATGATTATATCTGTTTTTCAGGATTAAACAAATAAAAAGGGGGACTTGTAGATGGATTCGTGCCAAGAGGGAAATCTGGAATAGTTCAACTCAAATATTAAATGTGGGGCCTGCATAAGAATTTGTGCCACCAATTGTATACCAATTGGAGAGATGCCTTTAATAAAGAAGACATGTGAAGTTGTATTTATTCTCCAATGGGGATTTTCTCAAAATTGATGTCATTGGGCCATAATGTAACTAAATGCAATTGATTGGATGATGATGTACCATGAACTCCCAAATTAAATGTAACAGCTTGAGGCTTCTAGAAGTACAATTGTAGCCATTGGATGAATTAAATCCTGGCCATTGATTCAAAATGTAATTTTCTATAAAATTCCAGTGCCTTCTCATTTGTAAGGGTTAGACTGGGTTAGAATAGCTGATTAGAGGCTGTAGAAAGCTAGAATTGGCTAAGTTAGGAGTTAGATTATGCAAGATAATAGTTGTAGGAGAGAAGAGAGACTAAATTTTTTTATGTAATGCTGGAGAAGTTAATGCAATTGTATTGTTGATTTGGTAAGCTTTGTGTTACACTTTGACAGTTTATGGTTTCTTGTTCTTGATTCTCAGATGTTAATGTTAGTTTTCAGTTCTTTTGCAATAATGGTAAAATGTGAATGATGTTGATTGATCTTCAGTCCATACTTTTAGCAATCTGTTGATTGTATATTGTTGTGTAAAGTTAGTTTGGGCCTTATTTTGTGCTAAGTTCAACTGTGAATGCTTGTTTACATTGCGTCAATTAGTGGGTATGTAGATGAATATTCATAGTCTGAAAATCTTCAGTTTCCTTAGAAGATTGCACCATTTCTGTGGAATTGTGGGCTTGTCCTTGATCAAGCAGAGATTGGTTTTATTGGGGATCTATCCATTTCCAACATTCATCATTGTTGTGATCAATCTTAGGAGTTAGTTTAGAATCTCTCTCAATCCTTTCTCTTTTTCTATTTCTTTAAATTTTGGGTTAGTTTTAGGATTGAAGGCATCACCATATTATTACATCTAATGAAAGTATACTTCCAACATTGTTCATTTGTAAGGTCCCTTTGTGATTACCAACATTTTCACATTTATCACTGAGTTGTTTTTACATTTTTCAAGACTTGACATTAGAGACCTTGGGGTTATCTAATGAGGCTTGCTGATAGATATTTACCTTTCAAGAGAGATAGGATATCATATTCTGTTTGAGTTGTTGTGCAGAAAACACCATCAACAAGTTGCATTTGGATCCTCTAGTTCTCTCTTTTCCACATCTTGCTTATGAGTTGACACATCTTGATTCATGTTAGTTCATATCTCAAATTGAAAGCCTATGGTAAATTATCCTAAATTATTGTATTTGATTCATGTTGGATCACATCTTAATCAATGACAATTCATTATGGTTAATATTCTCAAATCTTCATGGTACCTACTCCTATAGATCAATTTTAGTCATATTTTGACATTGACATCAAGGTACATAAGAAGCTTCTAGAATCACTCTTCATTCTCTCATTAGGATCATTTTTTCCCTATGGGTTTTCTCTTTTCTTCTTTTGGGGGTTTCCATCATTGTACATGGGTACTTGATCAAGCCTAGTTGTTGGGACCCACTTCATATTTCATGTTTCTCCTAAGTTGCAATTAAGGGGGGTGTTGGTGTGATTATTTAATTGTAACTTATTGTAACATGCCGAATGTTCATTGAAGTAAAATTTCCTAAGTTTTACTGTGCAAGTAAAAATAAACTATGTAGAAGCCATTGCAATAATTTTTTTTCTTTATTGAAATTATATATGAACAGATGCTATAACAGTGTACAAAAATATTTCCATTCCATTACAATACTTTACAAAGTACAATATTCCAAGAGAGTACAAACTACATACATAGCTCCTTCGAGCTTCATAGCATAAGATATAGATGGTCCAGGAATCCACCTTTCAAAACCTAGGTCCTCTGTCACTTGCTGAGGAAGAGAAGCATCACTCAAGCACTTTTCCATGAAATATGGACTCATATGCGGTCCCCCACACATCTATCAATGATAGATGGTCCTTCCCTTCAATGAAGGTATTGGTTGGGTAACCCCGTACGACATACCATTATGAGTTTAGTGTGATGCCTTACATGACTAGCATTTATAACCTACGCTAGGTACCCTTCATGCATTTAAGTAGAAACGGTGAACTAAAAGTGGAGTCTTAGCTAACTCACTATCTATAGTGGATTCGCAAACATTTCCACTACTTTGGCCAAAGTATTCTCACTCAGTACTTTGAGTGAAGGTCTACCATTCACTTACACTTTAGCAAGCTCATTTTGACTTGAGGCCATTATATCTAAGCAGACAACTAAGAGGGGGGGTGAATCAGTTGTCACAAAAATTATACTTATTAAACTTATTCTTAGATCTGATAAATAAACATGAAAGCATAAACCATCACCACATCAAAAACACACATAACACCAATATTTTTACATGGAAACCCTGTTAGGGGAAAAACCATGGTGGAGGTTAATCCACAAGAAAGTATAAAAGAATTGTAAATGGGGAATGCACATGCATTCAGGCACACTGCCTAGAGCTCAATACTCAAATATAAAAGTCTTACTACCCAAAGGAAGACTCAATGTCTTACAGAAACATTCATATTACATCCAGAAGATTTTGAACTGAGAAAACATCTGCTAATGCCTGATTAAAGTTTTGGTTAAGCACATAAACATCTGCTCACTCTTCTTCACACTTTACTTATTCCTTCAAATGATTAGAACATTATTCGCACACAACACTCGCACACTACTCACATTATTTCCTTCAAATGGTGAAAAAATCGCTCATATATATCTACAACTAGAGATTAGAAAACATGTCGGCTCAACAAAATATAAAATGTGTACAAACTGTCGGCCCAAATCAATAAACAATTATCAATGTGAATCAATAAATGTCATCCAAAACATAGTAAGGATCCAAAAAAACATGCTCAAACATGAAACACCTTAAACAATTATGCCTCGAAGATCCATAACACACTACAATCACCCTGTCGGCCATGATCATAAAAAACATGAACACAGAGAAGAAAATCACCAATCACGAGCACAACGATCAATGCAAATCAACAACACAGATATAGCATGATCTAGAAACATCCAAAAGCATCATGAATCACTACAGAAGCATCCACAACAACTCAAATTACTAGAATCACATTATCTTCTTTCAGGAGCACTAACTGAAGCAACAAAACAACTGTCAGAACACATATACTCATAACTCAACCAAATCTTCATGTGAACCTCTGAAACTTCATGTGGATAAACTAGATGTACTAGACAACAAACCCTTTGATGCACAACCTCTTATCATCAATATGATGAGCTAGCCATCATGTTGAACTTCACTGCATCACTAACAACTTGCAACTTATTTTATTACAATTTTCTCAATATCCTCGACATATACAACCTTAAAGACATTAATTCCAATAGTGTTGACATCAATGAAAACCACATATTAGCAATATCCAAAAATCTCCCCCTTTGGCATTGATGATAACACATGATGTGAAAAACACCATCAACACAAATTTCTCTTAGCACTTTCTCCCCCTTACATTTTGACTCTTTTCTCCTTAACTCTTTCACAGTTTTTCACATGAATTTTCTCCCCCTTTGACATCAATGAAAAAGATACACATTATCTTTCTCCACACAAGCTCTGAACCACATTTCTGTACATCTTACTACTCCCCTTGAGTAGCAGCCACCACAACATCAATCTGGATCATAAGATATGACTATGAAATGCACAAACTGATGCAAGTAAATGCATCTTAATTTTGATTAGGAGGGGTAATCACCCCTAGCTTCCCTCTGAGATACTCAAAATTATCCTTAGGAAAGGGCTTGGTGAAGATATCTGAAATCTGTTCCTTAGTGGGCACATACTCCAATCCGACTTCCTCTTCACTCACCTTCTCTCTCAAAAAGTGAAACTTGATAGATATATGCTTGGTTTTTTAATGCAACAACGAATTCTTAGAAATGTCAATTGCACTTGAATTATCCCAAAATATAGCAATAGGTTCATCATACACAACTCTTATATCTTTCAACATCTGCTTCATCCACAATACTTGAGTACAATTGTTAGCAACAGTAATGTATTATGCCTCTACAATAGATAAAGAAATGACATTCTTCTTCTTACTTAACCATGAAATCAACTTCTTTCCCAAGAAAAAAGCACCACCACTGGTACTCTTTCTACCATTCACATCTCCTTCCCAATCAGCATCAGTAAAAGCACTCAAAGTAAGGTCATCTTTTTTAGTATACCATAGGCCAAAATCAACTATCCCCTTCAAGTACTTGAAAATCCTCTTCATAGTTGTCACGTGAGATTCCTTAGGATCAACTTGAAATCTTGCAACAATGCATATGACATTCATGATATCAGGTCTAGTTTGAGTCAAATAGAGTAATCCACTAATCATGGATCTGTATCTAGTCTAATTTTTTTTAGGATAATCATCATCTTGTGTCAACTTACATCCGGTCACCATAGGTGTACCAACTGGCTTTGAATCTTCCATACCAAACTTCTTTAGCAATTATTTCACATACTTGGACTAAGATATAAAGATCCCTCTATCTAGCTGAGTAATTTGCAATCCAAAAAATAATTTCATTTCTCCAATCATAGACATCTCAAACTCATTTTGCATCTCTTCAGCAAACTTCATGCACAAACTATCATCTCCTCCAAAAATGGTATCATCAACAAAGACCTCAACAATCAAATCTTTATCATGATCAATCTTGAAATACAAATTAATTTCAGCGGTACCTTTATTAAATCCAAGCTTCAACAAATACTTGTCCAATCTAGCATACCATGCTCTTGGGGCTTGCTTGAGTCCATACAATTCTTTCTTCAACCAACAAACCATATCTCCCTGATCAATCAATTGAAATCCATCAGGTTGCTCAACATACACTTATTCTTCCAATTCGCCATTTAGAAATGTTGACTTGACATCCATATGATAAACCTTGAAGTTTTTGTAAGAAGAATAAGCAAGAAATAGTCTCACAACTTAAATCCTAGCAATAGGAGCAAAAGTTTCTTCAAATTCAATTCCTTTCATCTGATAATATCCTTTACACACCAGTCTTGCTTTGTTTCCAAAGACCCATTTAGTTCCAATTACATTTTTGTCCTTAGGTCTAGGAACAATAATCCATGTATCATTCTTCTCAATTTGTAGTAGTTCTTCTTTCATTGCTTCCACCCAATGTTCATCTTTTCATGCTTCATTGACACTATTAGGCTCAATCTTTGAGATCAAACAATATTCTTCTGCAATTCTTCTCCTATTTTGAACACCTTTATTCTTATCACCAATAATTTGATCTTCTGAATGATTTAGTCTTACATACCTTGGAGTCTTAGGGTGTTCTTGAACTTCAGGCTCTTGTGATCTCACTTCTGCACTTTCACTAGTTCCTTTTGATTTTCTTGATCCACTGGAATGATTTGAACTTGATTTGTAGTCTGAACTTTCTTTCCTTAATCTGAACTGTCATTCTGATTGTTTGAATCATATTTGCAGGTTTTGGATGGTCTAACTGTGTTTTCATCAACCTTGAAATTAGCACTCTCAATTACTTTCCTCAATCTCTTATTGTAGCAGCGTTAGGCTTTACTTTTAGTAGAATAACCAAGAAAGATTCATTCATCACTTCTAGCATCAAACTTTCCTATATCTTCATCTCTTTTGATATAGCATTTACTCCCAAAGATTTTGAAGTATCTAATAGTAGGCTTATGACCATACCACAGCTCATAAGAGGTCTTACCGGTATCACTTTTGATTTGTACCTAGTTGAGAGTGTAAATGGTAGTACTCATAGCTTCTCTCTAGTAGATATACGAAACATTTCCTTCCAACATCATAGTCCTAGCAGCTTCTTGAATTGTGTTGTTCGTCCTTTCCACAACTCCATTTTTTTGAGGGGTCCACGTTGCAAATAATTGTCTCTTTATCCCATGCTCTTCACAAAAAGAATTAAACTCACTAGAAGTGAATTCACCACCTCTATCTGATCTCAGAAATTTAATCTTCAGACCTATCTCTGTCTCAACCATAGCCTTAAAAATCTTGATTTTCTCTAGAGCTTTAGATTTTTCCCTTAAGAAAGTAACCCACATCATTCTAGAATAATCATCAATAAGTAACATGAAATACCTGTATCCTTTTAAAATTATGACTCTAGAAGGACCATACAAGTCAGTATGCACAAGCTCCAACACTTCATTTGAACAATGTTGTTTTCCCCGAAATGAAACTCTAGTTTGCTTCCCTAACTGACATTCCTTACCTATAGCATTAGTAGGTTTTATCAACTTAGGAAGATTGCTCACTACCTAAGTAGAAATTATTTTGATAATATTGTAAAATTTTACACGACACATTCTCCTATGTCACAACCAACTTTCATCAACTTGAGCAATCAGACAAATTTTACTCGCAGCACTTAGGTGAAAGATATTACCTTTTGTTTTTGTACCAGATGCAATCACATTTCTAGAAATCCCCAATATTCTACACTTTCCATCCTTGAATTGAAGATTGTACCCCTTGTCAACCATTTGTCCAACACTTAAGAGATTATGCTTCAAACCTTCCACATATAGAACATCATTAGTATTATGCTTACCATCAAGAGAAATGGATCCTTTGCCATGGATTACACTAGCTTTGTCATCACCAAATCTTACAACACCACCATCATACTTTTCCAAGCTCACAAATTTACTTTTATCACCTGTCATGTGATGAGAGCATCCACTGTCAATCAGCCATTCATCTTTTTCTTCAACTCTGGCAACTAGAGCTTTCTCCACATTTGTGCAACTAGCAAATTCAATAGGTGCAGGATCATTTTCCTTGATAGAAATAAATACCCATTCATCCTCACTTACATTCCCTTTATCAAATTAATCATCTGTCACACCTTCATCAGTAGCAAAATAACACTTTCTTTGGAATCTAGGCTTGTTAGGTCTTGGCTTAGGAGCTCTTTTCGGACACCTTGAGGAAAAATGACCTATCTTATTACAAGAGAAACATTTAATAGGCAATTTCCCTTTATACTTACCTTCTCCTCTGGATTCTCTCTTGACAATAATTGATTCAAGCTTGTCTAGTTTTCTCTCTTCTTCTTCAATCTCTCTCATTTCCTACTCATACTTGGACATTTTTTTAGAAGAACTTCTCCTAGATCATATCTTTGCTTATCTTTTCTGGAGATAGTAGCTTTGAATGCAGATTCTGTCTTAGGAAGAGAATCACCAAATTCACTTAACTCAAAAGCAGTAAGCTTACCAATCAACATGTCTCTAGTTACATTTTTCACAGTTCGGATCTCCTTAATAGCAATAGCTTTGGCTTTGTATGTAGTAGGCAAGGATATGATCACTTTAGCAACAATCTCTGATTCTTCCAATATTTCACCAACACATTTGATACTACACACAAGTTCATTCACTCTCTACATAAAAGAAGTGATGTTCTCATCTTCACCCATTCTCAACATTTCATATTTTCCTTTCAGACTTTGCAGCTTAGCAATATTCACATGGGTATCACCTTCATACAAAGTTTCCAACTTTTTCCAAATCTCATAAGCAGTCTTTAGCTCCATTACATTTGTCATCTCGGAATCAGTCAGAGCACTCAACTATGCTTCCTTAGCCTTGATATTGTACTTGGCTTCCTTAATCTCACCTGTAGTAGAAGGACCATTCTATGGGATGATATACCTATTCTTTGTAATTGTCCAATAAGGTTCACCAATGCATCTCAGATGAGACTCCATTCGAGTCTTCCACAAAGAATAATTAGTTCCATCAAATCTTGGACTATCCTTCTTATATGTCACCATCTCGGATCACCTCAAGCTATTAAACTTCTTCTGAGGAACCTGCTCTGATACCAATTGTTGGCAACACAAGGGAAAACAACTGAGAGGGGGGGTGAATTAGTTGTCACATAAATTATACTTATTAAACTTATTCTCAGATCTGATAAATAAACATGAAATCATAAACCATCACCACATCAGAAACACACATAACACCAAGATTTTTATGTGGAAACCCTGTTAGGGAAAAAACCACGGTGGAGGTTAATCCACAAGATTATACTATGTTAAAAGTATAAAAGAATTGTAAATGGGGAATGCACATGCATTCAAGCACACTGCCTAGAGCTCACTGCTCAAATACAAAAGGCTTAGCGCCCAAAGGGAGACTCACTGTCTTATAGAAACATTTAGATTACATTTGAAAGATTTTGAACTGAGAAAATAACATCTACTAATGCCTGATTACAGTTCCGATTATGATTAGAACATTATTCACACACAACACTCGCACACTTCACACACTACTCACATAATTTTCTTCAAATGGTGAAAATAATTGCTCATGTATATCCGCAACTAGAGATTAGAACAACTACATGTTGGCTCAACAAAATATAAAATGTGTACAAACTGTCGGCCCAAATCAATAAACAATTATCAATGTGAATCAAGTAATGTCAGCCAAAACATAGTAAGGATCCAAAATGACATCCTCAAACATGGAGCACCTTAAACAATTATGCCTCGAAGATCCACAACACACTACAATCACCCTATCGGCCATGATCATGAAAAACATGAACACAAAGAAGAAAATCACCAATCACGAGCACAATGATCAATGAAGATCAACAACACAGATAGAGCATGATCTAGAAACATGTACAAGCATCATGAATCACTATAGAATAATCCAAAACAACTCAAATTACTAGAATCACATTATCTTCTTTTAGGAGCACCAACTGAAGCAACAAAACAACTGTCAGAACATAGATACTCATAACTCAACCAAATCTTCATGTGAACCTCTAAAACTTCATGTGGATAGACTAGATGTACTAGACAACAAAACCTTTGATCCACAACCTCTTGTCATCAATATGTTGAGCTAGCCATCATGTTGAACTTCACTGCATCACTAACAACCTGCAACTTATTTTATTACAATTTTCTCAATATCCTCAACATATACAACCTTAAAGACATTAATTCCAATAGTGTTGACATCAATAACAACCACATATCAGCAATATCCAATAGTTTGAGTGTACCCTAAGCTTGTATATGTTTGATCATATCTAGCATAATAACAATGCCTATGATAAACATATCCATTTCCCCCTGACTACACATGTCTAGTATATTAATAATAACCTAGTCAAACAGTCTCTCCTATCATGGAGTACTTACAAACAATGCACAAACAAGTAAATAGATTCTACTTTTCTTTCAAAGTAAACTTTATCTTTCTCTACATGCAAGTATCAACGAGACTAGATCAATCATTCAAAACATAGCATTTTTCAAAAATAGAATAATCAAAGAAGAATATTCTCATACCTATTTTATAGCTTCCCAATTTGACTCGATGCAATCACAACACCTTTTAGAACAACTCTCCCAAAAAAGGCTCACAACTTCTTATCTCTCAAGTTGGAAATTGCTTCTTCTCAAAAGTTAACTAAAACTCTCTTAATTCTCAAGACTCTCCCTCTCTATTTGGAAAAAATATTGCAGATAGAAAAGCACACTAAAATACAAATTGTTGCACAAGAAATAATGCATAAAAGAGGGATAATGAGGCGTCCCAAACAATGAACTCTTGTTGCCATTTATACGGCAAGCAAGTAACTACATTTCCTATAGTTTAGGCATGATATTGACAACAACAAGCATGTGTAGCAACATCACTAGAACAACTTTGAAAGGTGGCAAATAAGTAAGTAAAGACTCAGCTTGAATACCAACAGATCGACCCATTTATTGACTTCAATTGGAGAATAAATCAACTCTCCATGTGATAGAATTTGACTATCAACAATATGCAGACTTCTATGATAAACAAAAAATAAAGGTGGCACGATTTTACTCTCAAGAGAAACAGTAAATAACAAAAGAATGTCACCCATAATAGCATAGACTTAGTCTATGTTGAGTATCAAATCATAAACTTAATTTAATAGAAAAAGTCATCGATTGTTCAAAGTATTTAACAGTTGTTTGATTTGTTACAACAAATCATGGTGATGTTGTTTGACCAAGTCCATGATACATAAAGGTGTCGACCTTTCCCATTATCGACTTTAATGTTTATACAGTTTGCATATTTATACTCTCTTTTAGAATGACAACAAGAGCATAAAAAATAGCTCATTAATACAATCGTATTTATCTCAAGGTTTCGGCCATTAAGTCATCCATGATTATTGACGTCAAATCCAAATATATTTAACACTATAATCGGTTGATAATCATTGTTTGAAAAAGTTGATCTCAAAGTAAATGATGTTTAAAAATATAAATACAACATATACCTGTATATATACTTTTATAAATAAATAAATAAATATATATATATATATATATATATATATATTTACGTATACGTATATACGTATATGTTAATATATATATTTATATTCATCATAAGATAACAAAGCATGTATATATAATCAATATACAAAAAGAATACATCAACATAGCAACCACATTGTTATATTAATATATCGATTGTGTATATATATTATATATATGCCTCTATGTACATGTATGTGTATATTTACACATATCGATACATTCACATGGGCATATTTATTGGCTACCATATGCATGTATGGATACACATATACATATGAATATGTATATATGTATATATAAATATACACATTCAATTCACTCACCAAACTCATACATAATTACAATGGTGTTTGATAAGAGACTACGAGCGATATGTCTATACATATACATATGCATGTCATGGGTTCCATCAGATAGTTTCGTGCATGTAAGGAACTTGTCCATGAGTGTGCATAGGTTCATCTACTTATGTATGCTCATGTATGCGTTCCTTGGTGCGTATAGTCTATCATTGCCATGCATGTGTGTACACATACACATACCTCGTATGATCCTCATATATCAATACAAACATGGTAACAAGAAGGAAATCATAAGTTCAAACAGACAATCATCATCTAATAATGCACATAATAGTAAACTAGACTGTTACTAAAGCAGACATAACTAAGAATGACATACCAACTTCCGACTTAATAACCCGACTCAATTATTCTATTGTGGTGTGTGTAAGCTTAGATAGGTTACGTTACTGGTTACCCAACCAAGACCTTCTCCTGAGTGATACTCCCCCTCTACCTGGAGGAATTGAACATGTACCTACAAACACTAACACATGTACATGATAGTCAGTTGTTCACAAAATATGCAATAAACACATTACATCTCCAAAGTTATAATATCAACACAATATTCATCCATGCACATAAATGCATTCCATCATATAACATTAAATGAGATGGCATTCATTCATAAGGCAGTGATACCAAAGTGCACACACAATTTATTCATCCACTAAATTCACGTTACATTCATATTTACCCTACATAGTAATAGTAAATAGTAATTACACAACTGGGGTATAACACTTATTATATTATGTTTATTTAGGTAAATTATTTTTATTACTTCGGTAGGATAGGTTAACTAAGTACATGTCATTTCCTTCATTCATTACATTCTACTTTTTACCTTATTCTTTCATATTTAAAAACTTACTTAAAGTAAACCTTTTTGTTGCCTCTTCCTTATCCTCATTGGATTTATATTCTTAAGGCTATATATTGTATCTATTTATTTTCATTGAATATAAAATTTTGATATTAGTCTCATATATTGACTATTCAAATTCTTGTTTTGTGATTATCTATTAGACATTTTATATTGGGTGTAATTCTTATTTATGTAAAATTCTAACAATATATACACCTATATTTTTTAAATGAAGCTAAACTAATATAAGATTTGGGAAAATAAAATGTAAACGAAAAGGAGAAAGTAAGAGTTTGCATCCTTAGAAGTGGTTGTATTATAAATTTAACTAACTAAATAACTTTAGGAAGACTAGAAGAATGCACTCAGTAACCTTTATATCTTTATGATCCACTAGAACACCTCTATTAGGGTTGGGTGCTCTTTCTTGACACATGCATACCTCAAGTGGTCCTGAGAAATATATATGCAAACACTCCTTCCTCCACACATTTGTAGTTGGGATGCTAGTGTCTTTAGTGTCTTTTGTTCCTATGGCCTAAATGTTTTGAGGATTACTCATTTTAGTAGCCTATTATTTTTTATAGTTAAGATCGCTAGGAAGGTCTTCAATCAAATATTGTTAATGTCTCAAGTTGGGAGGGAAAAGAAAAAGGGATTTGACTAGGAATTTTTAGCCTCGTTAGTAGCCTTAAAATTTTTTGTGTGCATAGTACAATGTGTGTAGATTTGTGAGAGATATAATCCCTAAGTGAAGAGACTAAACCCTAAGTGGAGTGTGTGAGTCCAATTAAGGAAAGGAGGTTATGGGAATCATTAGGATGGTTTAGAGGGAGAAAACCAAGGATTTGAAGATCTGGTTTACAAGGGGGTTATGGAAGAGGGGAATACAATATATTAGGTATTCGATTTAGTTTTTGGTTTTTGACCTAATTGGGGATAAAAAAGAGAAATCGAAAGTGTTTTTCTTCTTTTTTTCCTTTTTAAGTTTAATAATGCGGTTGTGTATGAATGATATGTTTACCAAATGATAGAACAAGATAATGAATCCTTTATTAATAGTGTATAATAACAATACAAACTATAAACTGGGTTATTTCTCTAAATGTATTAGTTTCACTTAGCTATAATTTAATTTCAAAGGGATTGCACTCAAATGGAAATTCCATAGGGTTCTCAAGATGGAGATCCAAATTTGTATCCCCCAAGTGACATCTTAGCACCAAGTGTGCATGTCCCAATAACATCCATGCAATTATAAGTGATTTCTTTATAGTTGAGTGACAATTGAGTTATATCCATATAGTTGTAAGTGGCATCCCACTACTTGAGTGGTATCCCCATGGTTTTATGAAATGGGTCTTTGGTCCATGAAACCAAATCCACATACCAATAATAACAAAAAAGTAAATATAATTTGACATGTACTTTGATGAAATAATCAAAAGGCATAGATACATGTTTTTTTTCAAATGAAGCTAAACTAAATAAATAAATGAGATAGTAATATATAAATAGAAATAAGAAGGTAAAAATATGTGTCCCTAGAAGTAGTTATAGGTTGAATATGATTGAATAGATGGCATGAGGAATATCAGAAGAATAATCCTAGAAATTTTTAAATCTTTGTGATGTACCAAGACACTAATGTTTAAGTTGGATCCTCCTTCCCAACACCTATGCACTTAGACTTGTTAGACACATAGGAAAATTGAGAGGGGGGTGAGTAATTTTTACATTAAAACCTTTAAGCCCTCATTAACCTTCAAACCCTTATTAAGAATTAGCATGAATGTAAACAAATGAAACATCAACACATCAATGATCATACACAATAGAACACCAGATTTTATGTGGAAAACCCTAATCAAGGAAAAGCCACGACAAGGATTAACTCACACATATATGAATAACAACATTGATTACAAAAGGCTCACTTTTGGAACGAATCACTTCCCAAAGGACTCATTGCACAAAAGAAAGAATGAAAGGCTCATTGTTCAAATAAAAAGAATAGAAAGAAACTGCTAAAAAGAGGTTCACTACCTCAAAGCAACAAGAGAATCCACCACAACAACTCCACCATTTTCAACCTTCAACTCACAGCCTCCAACAACTTTAGGCACACTGAAATGTAGACACCTTCTTCTCACTACTTCTAGTAGTCATATACATTCATGCTCATAGTCAGATCACTACACTTGATCACATACACATCATTTCACACCACACAACACATTACACACTTTTCCAACAATTTACCTTGTATATATATCAACTGTGACCTCAAACAACCTTCTCCAAGTCAACTTTAATGAAACGTATGCACCTCAAACGTGCAACCACCAAATAGGTTGACACAAAACACTTCCATGGTAGAAAGAAGTGTAGGTGGACCACACTAGGGGTTAACTAGGACTCAAATATATACTAACACACTACACCAAGCTTCCACAATCCATGAAGAACATCCACAAGTAACACTAACATGTCAGGTCAGCCAAACTGGCATTAACGCTACTAAGCAACCAAATTCACACTTAATCGAGTCTAAGAACATCTTGTGAACCACATAGAAACATCACACAACATATTTGAATATTCGAACACCAATATAATATTCAACAACACTGGTGTAAATACCTACAACTAAAAATACTATCATATTGTGCAACCAGTCAAACTGCCATTGAGACATAACACATGAACCAAGTTTGAAGAACAATTGAACACCAAACCATCAAAGGGAAGATAGATACAAGAATCATTAGCACATTCCCAAATCTGAAAGACAAGAAACTTCAACATGGAGAAATGTGAAGCAATTCCATTTCTCCTAGACAACCTTCTTCATAGTCCAACACATTGTCAAACGCATCTATTGTTGCATGATCCAAAACCTAAAACTCTTTATATAACACCTATGAAAATTTCCAAACACCACATCCAATCTATACAAGCACATCTTCAATCATGAAGAAATGTGGGCCATAATATAGAACAAATCCTTATCACCTTATACACTCTTTATGCATTTTTTCTCAAAAAGAACTTGGAAACCAAGTGACCATGTTGCATCTACAACACCTACTCAATACCAAAAAAACCTTCTAGTCATAACCATACTAAAGGTTGATATAGGTTGGCATCAATGACAACATAGTACAAAAATCTCCCCCTTTGGCATTGATGACAACACTTGCTAAAAAACCATCAATAACAAAAGCAACTCTAATCTCTGACTCTCAAGCAACTCTCCTCCTTACTTTAGCTTTACACTTCTCTCTCCACTACTTTCTCCCCCTTTCTCTTGTGTCTTTCAAACATCACTCTCTCCATGTCTTTTAGTCTTCTCTCCCCCTTTGACATCAATGGCAAAGGGAAACACCTGCATACATTACTTCTCTCTTTCTCACTTTTAGACACAACATATACACCCCTTGACTACACCAACCAAAGAAACCACTACCTAGTCCCCCTGAGAGGTAGCCTTCATCAATCCAGGATAACGAATAAATCTTGAAATACTTCCCTAGATAGATGCACCAACTTATGTGTCTAGTTGAAAGGAGGGGCAATAACCCCTACCTTGTGGTTGAGATACTCAAATGTATCTTTTTAAAGAGCCTTTATGAAAATGTATGCTTTTTGATCCTTTGTAGGCACATACACCAACTTCACTTCATTCTCAACAACTTTCTCTCTTAGAAAGTGATACCGGATAGAGATATGATTTGTTCTTGAATGCATTGCCATATTTTTTGAAATGTTGATAACACTTGTATTATCACACAAGATAGAAATAGGTTCGTCATATGATACTCTATTATCTTTCAATGTCTGCTTCATCCATAATACCTATGTGTAACAAGGTGTTGTTTCAATATATTTTTCCTCTGAAGTAGATAGTGGCATTGAATCCTGCTTCTTACTTAACCAAGAAACTAGTATATTTCCAAGGAAGAAAGCACCTCTACTTGTACTTCTTCTTTCATCTACACAACTTTCCCAATCTGTTGTATAAGAACTCAAAGAGAAATTAGTATCCTTAGAGTACCATAGACCATAGTCCAAAGTGCCCTTCAAGTATCTAAATATCCTTTTGACTGTTGCCACATGTGATTCTCTAGGATCTTCTTGAAATCTTGTCACAAGACATATTGCATGCATGATATCCAATAGATAGTTGTAGTTAGATATATCAATCCACCAATCATGGATGTATACTTGGTTTGATTTGTCTTAGGAGATTCATGATTTTTTCTCAACTTACAACTAGTAACAATGGGAGTACATACTAGTTTAGAGTCCTCCATTCCAAACTTCTTTAGCATTTCCTTAACATTCTTTGATTGTGTAATGAATATACCTCTTTTTGATTGATTTATTTGTAGCCTAAGGAAGAAATTCATATCTCCAAATATTGACATTTCCAACTCATTTTGCATCTCCTCTGCAAACCTTTTACACATTACCTCATTTCCTCCAAAGAGTATGTCATCAACATACACAACCACAATCAGGATTTGATCTCTCTCAACTTTGAAGTAAAGGTTGCTATCTGTAGTACCCTTTTTGAATCCCTATTTCAGTAGATACCTGCCCAATCTTGCATACCAAGCTTTAGGAGCCTATTTGAGTCCATACAATGCCTTTTTCAACCTGCAGATCATATCAGGATCTTCTAATAACTAAAAAACCTTTGGTTGTTCAATGTATACCTCTTCTTCTAACTCATCATTAAAAAATGCAAAATTTACATCCATCTAATATACCTTGAAGTCTTTATGTGCTGCAAAAGCCAAAAACATCCTAATAGATTCCATTCTTGGTACAAGAGTAAAAGTATCTTCAAAATATATTCCTTCCATTTGTGAGTAGCCCTTAAACACAAGCCTAGCCTTGTTTCTGATAAATTTTCCATTCTCATCCAACTTGTTCCTGAAAACCCATTTATTTCTCACCACATTCTCGTTTGTTGGTCTTGGGACTAGTTTCCATGTCTGGTTCTTTTCAATCTACCTCAGTTCTTCTTCCATATATTTGATCCATTTTTCATCCTTGCATGCCTTAGTTACTATTTTAGGTTTTATCTCAGAAAGTAAACAAAATTTTACTTGTTCCTCTGCTATAGCAATTTTTCTTCTTGTCAACACACCTTTTCTTTTAAATCCAATTATTTGATCCTCAGAATGATTCTTTTGTATCTACTTAGCAGTCTTAGGATTCTTTTTTGGAGCTTCTTCCTCTTCTACTAGCATCTCCTTTTCTTTCTCTTTTTTTTCATCTCTGCAAGAGGGTTCATCAAATTCATATCCTTTTATTAGCACCGAGCTCTAATGTTATTCTTCGTCCACTTTGACACTTGCACTGTCAACTATCTTCCTTAGCATTTTTTTGTAGCACTTGTATGTCTTGCTCTTTGTAGATTATCCAAGGAATATTCCTTCATCTGATCTTACATCAAAATTTCCTAAGTTTTCTTCATCTCTCCTAATATAACATTTACTTCCAAACACTCTAAAATATTTCATAGTAGGAATTTTTCCATACCATAGCTCATAGGGGGTCTTTGAACTATTCACTCTTGCTTGTCCTCTATTAAGAATGTAGACTACAGTATGAATTGCTTCTCTCCAGTAAACATCTAGTATATTTTCTTCATTCAACATGGTTCTTTCAGCCTCCTAAACTATCCTATTATTTCTCTCCACAATCCCATTCTATTATGGAGTCTTGGGAGCTGATAAATGTATTTTTATCCCATGATCTTCACAAAACTATTAAACTCATTGGAGGTAAACTCACCACCTCTGTTAGACCTTAAACACTTGATTTTCAGATCCATTTCATCTTAAACCATAGATTTAAATTCTTTAAACTTATCTAGAGCTTCTAATTTTTCTTTGAGAAATGTTACCCAAGTCATTCTAGAGTAATCATCTATTAACAATATAAAATACGTATTGAACCGTGATAGCTT
Source organism: Sequoia sempervirens (assembly GCA_007258455.2). Lineage (NCBI taxonomy): Eukaryota > Viridiplantae > Streptophyta > Pinopsida > Cupressales > Cupressaceae > Sequoia > Sequoia sempervirens. Next base: position 97,001 of record VDFB02263900.1, read on the forward strand.
CTTGTTTTGGTAGGTCCACATAGGTCTATATGCACCAACTCCATTAGTCTTGTAGTAGAATATTCTTTAGATTTAAACCTCTTCATTTTCTATATTCCAACCTGATACTCTTTGCAAATTGTATTGATAGGTTTTGTAATTATTGGCACGTCTCTCACAACATGAGTAGACCTAATCTTTACTAGGCTATCAAAATTGATATGACACATTATTTTATGCCATAGCCAATTTTTATTGATTTGTGACATAAAGCACTTACCACCAACGCCTTTGAGTTGATAAAAATCCCCTTTTGTCCTTATTCCTACAACAACCAGAGTTTCAAAGCTTCCTTTTCTAATTTCACAACCATCATCTTGAAATACTAGATTATAGCCTTTGCTACACACTTTTCCTACACTAAGAAGATTATGCTGGAGACCCTTGGCATAAAGAACATCATCTATCTTATGCTTTCCATCAAAACTAATTGAACCTTTTCCATAGATCTTAGCAAATGTGTCATCACTAAACTTAACAAGACCACCATCATACTTTTCAAGTTTAACATACTCTTATCAACTATCTTAACATACTCTTATCAAATATCATATGGTTTGAGCATCCATTTTCAATTATCCAGTAGTTTCTCTCCTCCCTTGTATGAAAAGCTATCAGCATAGTTCCCTCAATACTGTGACTTGTTTCTAGAGCAATTTCCTTCACATAGCTTTCAGGGTCAATAGAATTAGTTCCAACATTCAAAGAAATGAACAAGCACTCATCACTACCATCATCCAGATATTTTGATTCCTCATCATCAAATATACCATTATCTTCTTTAACATAATAACTCTTCTTGAAATATTTACCTTTATGATCTTTATGTTTGTCATTTGAAACTTTTTCTAGGCATTTTGAAGCATAATGACCTATCTTTCCACAATTAAAATATTTGAAGGGTAGCTTACCTCTATATTTGTCGGTGCCCTTTTTCAATCTCCTTACAAAATTTTTGTACACCTCATCAAGATCATCTGGATCATGTTCATCATTCTTCTCCTTTTTGCTGACTTTAAAAGCAATTTCTTTCTTTGGAGCATCTTTGTCAAACTCTCTTAATTCAAAAGTAGTTAAAGCACTGAACATTTGATCTCTAGAATATTGATCCAAATTTTGAGCTTCCTCAATAGTAGAAACTTGAGCACTATAAGATTTAGGAAGAGTTCTCAATACCTTTTCACAACTTCACTTTCCTCTAGATTTCCACCAAGACCATTGATGGAATTGACAATTTCATCCACCCTAAGCATGTAACTTGCAATATCTTAATCTTCTGACATCCTTAGGGTTTCAAATTTGGCTTTGAAATTCTAAATCTTTACTTTCTTGACCTTATCATCTCCTTCATAAATTCTCTTCAACTTTTCCCAAACCTCTTTACTAATTTTGTAGCTTATTACCTTCACAAGTTTTGAATCATAGAGTCCACTCAAGATAGCATTCCTCACTTTGCCATTATTCTCATGATCCTTGATATCATCTTCACTTTTCAAAGCAGTAGCATGTATAGTATATCCATCTTCAACTGACTTCCATACACCAAACCCTAATGAGACAAGAAAGGCTTCCATCCTTGTTTTCTAGAAGGCATAATTTATTCCATCGAACATAGGGACTTTAACATCATTCTTGTGCATCATCTGTATCTACCTCAAGCAATTAATCTTCTTCTAAGGAACCTTGCTCTAATACCAATTGTTAGACATATAGGACAACTAAGAGGGGGTGAATCAATTGTACATTAAAACCTTCAAGCCCTAATTATCATTCAAACCCTTATTAAGCATTAGCATGAATGTAAATAAATAAAACATCAACAACCATACAAAATAGAACACCAAATTTTATGTGGAAAACCATAATTAGGGGAAAACCAAGGTGAGGATTAATTCACATATATATGAATAACAACACAGATTATAAAAGGCATTTTTGAAAGGCCTCACTACCCAAAGGTGTAACTATCCAAAAGAAATAATGGAAGGCTCACTTCTAAGGGCTCACTGCCTGAATAAAGAGAATAGAAAGAGACCGCTACAAGGAGGTTCACTACCTTAGAGAAACTGGAGAATCCACCACAACAACTCTACACCATCTGCAACCTTTGGTTCACTACCTCCAACAACTTCAGGCACACTCAAATGTAGACACCTTCTGCTCACTACTTCTGGTATTCATAGGCATCTATGCTCACACTCAAATCACAACGCTTGATCACATACACATCATTTCACACCAAAAAAAACATTAAATACTTCTCCAACAATTTACCTTCATATATATCAACCATGACCTCAAACAACCTTCTCCAAGTTGGCTTCAATGAAACATATGCACCTCAAACTGCAACCACCAAATAGGTCAGCATAAAACACTTCCATGGTGGAAAGAAGTGAAGGTGGACCACACAAAGGGTTAACCAAGACCCAAATATACACCAACATGCTATACCAATCTTCCAAAATCTACGAAGCACATCCACAAGTAACAGTAACATGCCAAGTCAGCCAAATCGACATTAACGCTACCAAGCAACCAAATTCACACTTCACCAGGATCAAAAAAATATTGTGGACCACATAGAAAAATCACACATCTTGGAATATTACAACACCAACAAAATATTCAACAACATTGGTGCAAACACCTACAACTAAAAATACTATCATCTTGTGCAACTAGTCAAACTGCCACTGAGACATAACACATGAACCAAGCTTGTGGAACAAATGAACACAAAACAATCAAAGGTAAGATAGATACAAGAATCATTAACACATTCCCAAGTCTGCAAGACAAGAGACTTCAATGTGGATAAATGTAGAGCAATTCCATTTCTCCCAGATAACCTTCTTCATAGTCTAGCACACTGTCAAACACATCTTCTATTGCTACACAATCCAAAACCTAAAACTCTAGATATAACTCCTCTGAACACTTGTGAACATCACATCCAATCCACACAAGAACATATTCAAGCATGAAAAAATGTGTAGCACAATATAGAACACACGCCTTTCACCTTGTACACTCTATGCAAATTTTCTCAAAAGAACTTGGAAACCAAGTGACCATGTTGCATCTACAACACCTACTCAAGACCACAAACACCTCATCAGAACCATACTAAAGGTTTACATAGGTTGACATCAATGACAACATAGTGAAACACTTAGGGTGCTTCTAACTATTATGCATGAAAATATCCTTCCCAACACTTGTGTGATTGGGGTGTTTGTGTATTTTGGTCTTGGGACCCTAAAAATCTTAGCAATTGATCATCTTGTTACCCTAAACCTTATTGTGCTAATAGGTTGTCTAAAAGTATTTTCAATCACTTTCTATTAGTTTATGAAGTTAGGAGAGAAAATAAAATGGGTTTTGGCTATTTGGGAGACTACCTCAATCAATCCCCTAGGTTAGTGTTTTCAACCTCGCCAATAGCCTCGATAAATTCTAAATTTTGATCCTATATGTGATGAAAGTGAGGTGTATATATTTTTTAGAGATATAATCCCTAAAAAGAGGTACCAAACCCTAAGTGAATTTTGTGAGTGCAATATAGGAAATAAGAGGTGATTAGAGTCACTAGAATGATTGGGAGGGTGAAAACCAAGGACTAAATGTTTGATCTATGAGGGATAATAATGGATGAGGGGAATGCAACATACTAGAGATATTAGGAAGTCATAAAAGGATATATTTTTTTACAATAACAATGTAGCCTAGTATGGCTTAGGGAATGACCTCATTATTGTTTACAGAAGTATTTGTGTACATATATACCACTTATTTCTCAATATAAAGAATGATTGAACAATATTTGTGCATTTATTACTTGTTCCTTCTCATTTTACACCTATTATTTAGGACATTTGGTCACTTTTTTCACAACTTTATTTTTATCTGATTGATCCCTTATGAATATGCAATGCTTATATTGTAGAAATTTATACTCAAATTTATTTCTCCTTTTCCTCTTCCTCCTCAACCTGGACAACATTTCCTTTTTCCTTTTTCTTCTATCCTATTTTTAGTTGAGAGGACCTAGCTTCTCCTTTCTTTTTCTCTACATTCATTTTGATTAGTGCCTCTTTTGTGAAATTTGTGGGAGATTATATCTTTTCCTCTCCTTGTTTCTCCTTCTACATGGATACATAGTTGGTACTTTTATTCTTGTGCCACATTATGGGTAATTTATTCCCAACTCAACTTCTCCTAATGTTTGATGTGTTTTGGAGCCTCTTATTTCAAATCCTAGAGATCTAGTTTTCAATCGATTAGCCCACTATACGTCTTTCTCCTTTTATTCCAAAACTAGTAGTGAGTTAAAAATACTTGTTACTATTATGAGTTATGGATCCTTATTTGTCCCCCATTTATTATAATTTTTTTCTTATTTTTCTCAACATGCTCTATTCATATTTATTCCTCTTTTCCATAAAATCCTTATGCATCTCAAATCTCTCTTCCTTGGGATCCTTCAATAAATATAAAAGTGAATTTACATTAGCTTCTGTCAAATCAATTATTACTTCATAGGGAAGCTATGGTACCCACAATTTCCTTTTGGACTCAAGCAACACTGAGAGGGGGGGTGAATCAGTGTTGAGCAATTTTAAACTTTATTAATTTTTCCTTTCAAGTGCTTAAAACATTCAATCAAAAGAAAGATGCATGAACATGAAACAATAATCCAAAACACCATAACACAAGGATTTTTACATGGAAACCCTGTTAGGGGAAAAATCACGGTGGAGGTCAATCCACAATTTGAGTACTCAAATATAGTGTTTTACAAAATGGGAATGTACTTGCATTCAGGCACATTTCCTAGAGCTCACTACTCAAAATAAGGAAGGCTCACTGCCTTACAAAAGATTTGGATTACAACAAAAGGTTGAATTGAATAGATAGCATCTACAAAATCCTAATTACAGTTCCGGTTAGGCTCATGGATTAGATTCTGGACCTTATGTCTGATTATGCACTTCACTCTACTTTTCCTTAATTCACTTCGCAAAAATCATCTTCTGCACAAATAAAATCACTCAACTAATCTTCTAGTATTTGTGCACACATCAACACATGTCAAACTCACACATATGCACACCAAAATGAATTAATCGATCTCATATATATATCTACTACCAAGATTTCAATCGCTATATGTCGGCTCCAATGAAATAGAAAATATCTTCCAAATGTCGGCTCAAATCATGAATAACTTTTAATGCACATCCACCAAAGTTGTCCATAGCATAGATAGGACCCAAAATAAAATATTTGAACAAAACAATACTTTAAACAATTCTATTTTAAGCATCCGCAACACCAAACATTCACTTAGTCGGCCTTCATATACAAATGAATAGAAAATTGAACAACCGGATCTCCTAACTCATACACCACTTGATGTGACAACACAAAGCTCGAGAGTAAGATATTTCATATGCCCAATGACCTTTCCTGAGATCTACAACAAAAACTAATAACCTGGTAATGCAAACTACTTGACAGATTCTGGCTTCAACCAGATTCCCTGATCTTCACTCCGCCTTCCAGTATAGACAAATGCTAATAGGTGGACCGGTTCAATGACTTTAGTTGCCATCAATGACAACACTAGAAGCCATATGCCAACATTTCCTTGGTTCCACCACCTCCATGCAGACAAATTTTGTGTCTAAAATAAATGTTATCTCATTCTAGTAATTACACGCTATTTTATATAATATGTAGTCTCTAGCCTACATTTTTGTCGAAATTTTTTTCCAATACACCTTCCTATATATGCTTACTTGTTTAAACCTCTATATGTGTGAATTTATTTGTGATGAGATAATTATTTCATTGGACCAATAGTATCCTACAAGAGCTATAAATTTCCTCATAAAATAAAGTGCAAGGAATGATAAGAAACCCATACCCAAATGGGTATTTCATCCACTTTAGTCTCTAAAAATTATCTAAAAGGTACAACCTCAATATCTTAGAAAAATTAAATTGTTTTTCATTCACAACCATCTCATAGGAAATAAGGATGGTGATACCAATAGTTTATCTCTCCTTATTTATATAATAGATTTTATATTTGATTCCCATTACATAATACCACATGATAGGATATGATATGTCATTCACTACCAAATTTCACCCTTATGAGGTTGTTGTTAGAATTTGGTGTTGTACGCCATTGCATAAAATGCTATATAACAATATTGTAATTAAATAATTATTTAGTGTGGTGAACCTAGGAGGTGTATTTAGCTACATTTGATCATTATTTGGTGCCACTTGTAAAGTTATATTATAACATTGAGTTAATTATTTTATGTGTGGGAGACATAGGATAATTATTTAATATTTGGGGAAAGTATTTAATAATGTGATAACTTAGTACCCAATATTAAATGAGGGGTCAATGGTTTTGTATTCACATGGTTTTGCAGCACATAGTTTTATCTCACCACTTGGTTGTATTTGTGTGAGCTTGAGTCTATACAAGCAAGCACAATGTTTAGTGGTAAATGTTGGCTAGGTGAGTGGGTTGTCATATTATTGAGTCTTTCTGAGGAGTGCATATGTGAATCATGGCATGGGATGTACGTATTCATGCTTGGAAACACATAGAGGATGCATTGGAGAGGCTTGACATTTCAAAGTATTCATTGTAACTCTATAAGTACATGTATTATTTATTTGATGAATAATAGATGGAGTATGGATGCTTTTGGAGGTTGGGTTTGTCCCTCTTTAGGGTTTTACTATGGTATATATTTTTTCATCTTGTGGATTATCTATTGTATCTATGCATTATGGTTATTTTGCAAGTTTGTATGCATTCTTTTCTCTCACGGGGTTATGTAGAAAATAAATTAATGAACTAGTTATTGATGCATTATTTCCTAACAATTGCACAAGTTACTCATCCTTAACCTTTTTTTGTAGGGATCTCCCCTCTATCATAGAATATAGTGACTGCCTTGATAGATCTCTTGGTGATCTAGTATGGTCATTCAAATTAAACGAAAACAAAATAGATTGGCTCATGTGCATGCTCATGCATTGTCTTAGTTCATTCATGTGCTTTTTTAGCTTGGTAAGTGACAATATGTACTGCTTCTTCCTTATTCTAAGATTCAAATTCCATGGTTTCCTTGATACACTCAATCATCTCTTTTGGAAAATTATTCTGCAAACTCTCCAATTTGATATGATTGTGCACAAAATGAGCAATTAGTACACTTAAGATCATGTCCTGCTCATATGAAGATCTGATAGACCACATGGTCGTAATCTTCTGCATTCCATCTTCCTCATGAAAAAGTTGCATTAGATATTCCTTGGTTAGATCACCTTCTTCTTCACTTCCTTCTGCCATTGTCTTTTCTTGTTCTGGTTCAACTGTTTTTAGTTCTTTTCCAAGGGTGTCCTCAAATTCCTCATCGGATTCCTCATCTGGTATGTCCACAATCACTTGTTCTTTTCCCTTCCCTTCAATTTTTAGAGTCTTGCATGTTGGTGGAGTATAGACAGAAATTTCCTTTGTTCTTCTCTTCTTTCTCTCCATCTCACCGGAGGAGGAACCAACTTCAAGTCCTCCTACTGGAATGGAAACACGAGTTGAACTAAACATTCTTAGCAAACCCTTAAAGAAAATTTCATATACTTGATCATAGTTTTCCAAATTGTTAGAGTATATGTAAATTTGCTTGCAAACAAGTTCACTCTCTTCCCACATTACATAGTTGTTTAGGGGTAAACAATTCATAAAATACATCACATGGCATATAACCAAAGTACCAAACCTGAAAGGGTAACCTGTCTCCTTTTTCAATTGCATGTTCTCCATCAGTTGATCTTTTAGCAATCCACAAAGATCAAAATCTTGATCTCCCATTATCATCTTGTGTGAAATATAAACTGCACCTACCGAAGTAGCACCTTCTCTATTTCTGAAAAAGGTTTTGTAAGATATTCCATGCACAATGTACCTTGTCACTGAATCCTTAATTGTGGATATTACCAGTGCCCTTTGATCTCCAGTTACACCAGTTAGGGTTTTGACTTATTTATTTTGAATTGACTTCTTCCTTGGCACATCCCCAACTTTGCATAACCCGGTTACAACTCCAATCACTTCTTTTGAGATATGGTAGGGTTTATCCAAAGTTAAAATGTCATCATTCAATTTGTTCAGAATGAACTCAACAATTTTTGTGTCTCTGAAATAAGGAAATTTACTCCAAATGTCCAAGCTTTTGTGTTTTGCTCCATTCAACCATTTCAATTCATCGTTCGACAACATGTTTCTTTCAGCTCTAATCTTCTCACTGCTATACTCATCTAATTTTACCATTCCTTTGAATTGTTCCATTTTACCTTTTGTACACATGACTTAAAAATACCAAAGAAATTCTTCAACCGTACACCAAATTTCTCAATACAATCGAAGTACCTGATGGATTATGGTTTCGCCGCCAAATTCTCTTTGTGCATTCAAAATTTTGATGCAAAGTGCACTCCTTCTTTTCTTCAACACAAAGTGACAAATGAGGGTTTCAACTCCCCTTTTATATCTCACACACCTAACTTATTTTGTAATAAATGCTTTTTCCCTAACTTATTCGAATACCCTATTTTCTCAGTTGCCAATGAAAAATTTTTGTGGGCCTTTAACTCAGCATAATATCCTTTCCAACTGATTCCATAGCATCTGTAGATCAACAGTGCAACCACTGCAATCATCCACATCCCGGTGTCAATTTCCAACAGGGGGTTTGAAGGATTTTTCTGGACAGCTCCCCCTAGGCCAAAGGCCTAAGACTAGTTCCCAGAAAGATTACCAAAAGCAGGTTCTGGTGTTGGCTCATTTCCTGCAACAGAGGAACTCATCTTCACCCATGTCTTCTTCATTTGATCTCTTATTTCATCCACAATCACTTTCCCCTTTCCTTTATCATTTCTCTGCATATTTTTGTCTTTGTAAACCGAACCTCTTCTATCCATATTCTTGTTTCTGCAGAATCTTGCAATGTGACCATATTTGTTGCAATTGAAGCACACAACATTTCCTTGTCCATACCAATCATTCCATTGATTTCTTCTTGATCTGCATTGATTCACAATATGCCCAAATCTTCCATAGGTATAACATTCTACATTCCTTCTATTGACAGAGTTGTTTGACACATTTCTACATTCAATTGGCTTATGACGAAATTTATTGCAATTGAAGCACTGATCAGAAAATGATGAATCACTTGATTTCATTTTTCTTCTACATTGAGCAACCATATGACCAAATTTATTGCAAGCAAAACAGTATCCATTAAAATTTTGAGCATTAGGTTGTCTTACCGGACACCTTTTTGCTTTGTCCATCAGATTTCCTTGCTTGAAATTTCTTTGTCCAGATCGGGAACTTTCTCCTTTTTCATAACCAAGACGTCGCTTATCATTTTCATTCTTCTACCCTTGAGTTAGCTCATCAAGCTTAACATAACTGATCTTGAACTTCTCCTTGTATTCATTTGCAGTAGCTAGTTCATCTCTAAGAATAACAATTTGTTTTTCAAGCTCTTCTTCATTGTCTCTGGATTGTTGCAGTTCTATTTCCAACTGAATGAATTCTCCATTTATTTTGTTGCATTCATTAGATCTTTCTTTTAGGGACTGGGCAAGATTCTCCTCTTTCTTCTTTCTATCTTCAATCTCCTTAGTTTTATCATCATAGATTCCATCTCATGCTTTAGGGTAGCATTGTCTCTGGCAAGCTTTTCACATTCTTTAGTTATTTCCTTCAAGGTTTGATTTTGACATCCCAATTTGTTATTATTTTGTTGTAAATCTTAGTCAATTTGGTGCCCAATATTTTTAAAAAATCCTCACTAACTCCATTAGCTTGAGGAGGATAAGGGATGCTTCTATTATGTGTTAACATAAACTTGTCTAGCAAGTCCATGAATCTCCCATTTACAAAATGGTTGCCTTGATCACTTGTAATAATCAATGGACATCCAAACTGCGTCATGATATTTTTATAAATGAATTTTGTTGTATTATTAGCTATACTTAGTTTCCACTACTTATACCCACTTGGCTAATTATTCAATTCTTGTTATGATAAAGTGAGAGTGGGACTTATGTGCAAGTGATTTGATTGATCTAATAAAGTCTATTGCCTATTTTTTAAATGGGTCTTGTGTGAACACTAACCACAAGGGAATTTTATTTTTATTAGTAGGTTTCCCTACCCTCAAGAAAAAATCACATCTTTACACATTCCTATTTGAATCGTTAAAAAGAGTGGGCCACTATAGGATAGCTAATAAATACTTTTCTTATAGTTTCATCTCTTGAATTATAACCTACAAAGATTCATTCATGGTCTTCCGTTAAGATAGCATCTCTCTCATGGTCTAATACCACTCTCCTTATTAATTCATCTCTTCCCATAATATGAATCTCTCCTTCAATAAATGTGCATGATAATGACCACCACATCACTCTATTCCTTATTTTGTGCTCTCCTTTGGAAATTTACCTATTGATAATAATTACACAATGTTATTTAACTCCAGGGTTACAATATTCACTCTAAATAGTTTTTCACCCAATAATTCGTCATCAATAAGGCCATGATTCTCTCCCATATCAACCATCAACATATTATCCCTTGAATGATTACCATGTTCATCATTACTTGAGTGCTTCCCTTGTAAGAGCACTCAAGTAATGATGAAATTTACCTATTGATAATAATTACACAATGTATTTTAACTCTAGGGTTACAATATTCACTCTAAATAGTTTTTCACCTAATAATTCATCATCAATAAGGCCATGATTATCTCCCATATCAACCATCAACATATTATCCCTTGAATGATTGTCATGTTCATCATTACTTGAGTGCTTCCCTTGAATGATTACCATGGTCTATAAAGAAAGTGAAGGGAGAGGATATAAGGTAATCTCTAAATTCATGTAATGCATACGCCATTGTAAGAGCTTCCCTTTTTGCAGTTGTATAGTTTTTCTTTGCTTACACTAGTTTCATGTTTACAAATGTGATAGGGTGATCTTCATCCGCTCTAGTTTTTCTAACACTTCTCCTATTGTGGTACATAATGTGTCCACATGGGCCCATGAAATGCCATATTTTAGCTTGAGAATATTAAAATTGGGGCCTCCATAATCTTATTCTTTAAAGAATCAATGGCCTCTTAACATTGTATTGTCCACTCAGAATATCATTTATCTTCTTCTTTAACAACTATTCAATAGGACCTACTATTGTTGCACATCCTCTTATAAATTTGTAGTGATATCTTATATATCCTAGAAGTATCTTTATCTCAAATACAATCTTTGGCAATGGGAGATTTAATATAGTTGGTACTTTTAAAATTTCAACCTTCTTTCCCTCTTTGTAAATAATGTCCTAATTGTTAGTGTGAAAAGAGGTATTTCCAAACTAGTTAGATTTTATCCTACTTAGTAGAGTCCTATTCACACTACACTTAAGCTCACTTAGAGGTTGTCTAGACTTTTTTCTCACCTCATGTAGACTCACCAAGTATCCCAACACTTGTCCATAAAGTCCTACACTTGTTTCATACTTGGAGGGGTAGTCAGATTTTGACTCCTACCTTCTCACCTCTTCATCCTTGCCTTTATAAGAAATAATCATTTGTATATTTTACAACTCATTGCATGCTTATGATATTTTCTCATTTTGCATATTCTTATTTGTGGATTGTTTTGAGTTTGCAAGTAGATCTTGGCTGGTCCAACACTAATAAGGTGTTACAAAGTAATATAAAATGTGCATTTTCTCAAATTAACTACAAAACTTGAACATGGTTCTTTATTAACCCATACATGGTCCAATCATCCAAATATGCCTCTAGGAAACAATGGATGAATTCTCTAAAAGTGTTTACTATGATATTGATAAAAATAATTTAAGAATCTAAAAGGATTGATAGTATATATAAATGACACCCGTTTAGTAGAAAAAGGGATATTTGGCTTGTCCTCCTCTTCAATTTTAACCTAGAGAATCCATCCATAAATGAATAAACCTCTCTATTGATTCGAATAAATATGCTTTGAATGGGATAGGAAATGGTTCATGTACATAGGTTGTGTTCTTTGAAGTCCACACAATACTTGTTTCTCCAATCCTATTGTGTTAACACGCCATTAGGTTGATCCAATCTATATCCCTGGTTTGATTATCCACAATGCTAGCATTTTATCTAATTTTTGTTTCACCTTGATTTTAGCATTGGGGTTTAAATGGTAGGGCCTCTTATTTTTTGAAAACTATAAAATAGAATTATACCTCTTAGATTTTACCAAGTGTAGATCGCATTCACCTTTGTAGGAATAGATCTACCTTTTTATAATAAATTAATTATGGTCAATGAATATGCCCAAGTAGAGAAGATTCGCCCAAGTGTAACACGTATTCACCTATTCACGTATTTTCCTTCGTGTGATAAGATGTTCCTGTCTACAAGTCCCATTCACCCATAAAATTGCAAGAAAAACTATTATGTAATGACCAAGGTGCATTCGCCCTTGTAGTTGCACATTTGCCCATTCATAGAATGTTTTCGCCTGCCCAAAACCTGGAAACATAAACATACTAAAAACAAGAAAATTTAATTAGTTTGGCATGTGATGTGGGTCCCATCGAGGGTGTTGTGTGCTAGAAATGTGTGTAAGAAAATTATGATCTAAATAAATAGGAATTATAATAAAAACCAAATAAACACAAGATCAAGAAAACAATCAAGATTGGGCAAGAGAGAGGTCAAACCGTCACCAAAATTGGTGAAACCAGAGTATGACAATCCTCTTTTTGTGTAGATGTTCCCATTATGTTCAATTCAATGTGTACTCATGAAAATTCAGTAGCATAACGATGCTCAATTGCTCAAAGTTGCATGATTATTGAAAAATGGCTTAGTGTTGAGTTTTATGTGTTGAGTGGAAAATGGATGGAGGGATAGGATCATTTGATGAGGATCAAGAGCTATGAATGGTTGAGACACCCCAAGACATGAGATGATGCCAAGTGTCGAATGGAGAATGATTGAGAGTGATATGGTACCCTTGGAGTGTGGAGATGAGATTTTTCCATAAAGGCAAAAAATTTCCTCACACTCTAAGGTGTGGGGATAAGGGAGAGGGGATAAGGGAGAATAAAGGAATTTTTAATTATTTGAAGTAATTTGGAGTACTTTGGAAGAGAAACCCATGTAGGGATTTCAAAAAGGGGAAAATATTTAATGATTAAGGGACAAGGTGGATGTGCAATAAATAGAAAGGGGATTAGCCCTTTCCTAATGACTAATTTAGGGATTTGAAAATAATTAGGAAGGGATTAGGTAGGGATTAGGATTAGGATATAGTGCAAGTAGAGGATACGAAGAAAGTGCCATGAGGTGATAGAAAAATAGGAATTAAATTATTAAATTTAATTCCTATTTGGAGGGAAAAGGGAACTTGGGAGTTAAATTAACTAAATAGGGGTCTATTATAGGTAAATTAATTAAATTAACTACCTTAAGATATGACTCAAAAAATAGACAAAAGATAGGGGATATTAACTAAATAATATCATATTATTTAATTAACATTAAAGATGGGGAAATTAGACAAAAATGGGAGATATTAATTAAATAATGATGCATTATTTAATTAATATATGTGATAGAAGTTAGTCAAAATAGGGAAAATTTGACCAAACAAAAGTGGTCAATTTTAGATGTCTACAGAATCTATACATTTGCAATATCTTCTCCTCTTTTGTGGTCCTTCTTATTACATGCTCTTGAGATGTGATTTATTTATCTATGGTATTTCATACAATTTTTTAATATTATTTATCCTCAAAATATATACCCTTCTAGTTCCTATAAAACTTATAGACCTTTTATTTGGCTCATTCAAGAATGAAGCCTCCACCACATCCTTAGTGTCAATGTTGGAGTTGCAAGAACTATCTCATCTTCAGAGTTTGGTTCCTCATCAATTTCTACTCTTGTAATCTTTCACAATAAATATATCCACTTATGTACATCCTCTTCATCACTATCATCCTTTTGTTTTACTTTAATATGTAGTACTTATATTAGTATAAAAATGTTAGTGTACAACCCTATCCTCTCCATATAATATTATTTCCTCTTTCTACAAATCAAACACTCCATCACAATTGCAAACCATTTTAAATTCAACAAGATAGCAAATGCATCAAATAATTCCTTCATATCTATTAATTTAAAATATAAATTTATTTTTATTCCTAACAAATTTACCTTTGCATTCCTACATGTTCCTATGGTACATGTAGATGTGCCATATAATAGCATAATATCATATGGGGTGTCATGTAATGTAGGTTTCCATAACTTTTCCCAAGTCCTTATGGGCATAATACTCACATCTCTACACCCAAATTTACTAGTAATTTTTTTATACATTTGTTGTGGACTCTTAGCTCAATTAAGATGATATTTTTCTACCATTCCCTTATAGATTTTACTACTCTTCTCACCTGTCCTTTTGTATTGTCCTCTTTACATTTGTTCCAATATTTAGTAAATTATTTAATTTTTCTATTATTTTTTTTCCTCCACAAAGTTGTCCACTTCTAATAATAACTAAGCTTCTTTATCTAAAAATCATGCTTCACGATAGTCTTCTTTCTAGTTTTCTTCCCTAATGATCTTATAGGTCTTGTACACAATAAGGTCATGACCTCTTTTTCTTGTAAATTCTTCATTGTATACTTCTTCTAAGTTCTCTAAGATTATTTTTCCTTTTGTGGTATTAGTTACACACCTAGTAATCATAACAAATTTATTTTTCTTCTTGTAATTCGTTATAAGTTTTTTCACAATAATTATTTCTTCTTGTGTGATGTAAAATGTGTCAAGTAAACATGATCACACAAGCAATGAGAGGTATTACATTAAAGATTTGAATCATAAACTAATCAAATTGTAGCAAAACAAATCTCTAAAACCATTCCATTGTTCTCTATTCTCAAGGATCCTTTAAATCATTAGTGCTCTCAAATTTGTATATACACTATGATTGGTTTGGATGACAACCTAAGAAATGAGATGTTGTAAAATGCAAGAAACTAATTCCTACATGAAATATAAACTATGTGATTGATGTCATGATATTAAATGATGTTGAAAATGACAATGGATAATGATGCTAAATGATATAATGGAGATGTTGTATGAAAGCTAAGATGATAACTAAAATGCAACTATAAACTAAGACATGATTCTAAATTAACATGATACTACAATGCTCAAATGATAAATGCTAAATGCTCTAAACTCAAACTCTAAATGCTCCAAATGCTCCAATTTTATTCCTGCATAATAAGTTTACTCAAACATGGGATGCTAAATGTTGTAGAATGGGTTTGTATTTATAGGATTTCCAAAGCATCTTGTGATGTGGTAGCAACCAACGGTCAAGATTTCGACATGAAGGATAAATGGTGGAGATGAAAGAGGTTAGAGAGAATCATGGAGGATGTTCCCTTGACCAAAGGCAACATGCCAAATGTATGAGAGAATAAAATGTGTGAGATTGCCAAGTGTCCAAAGTTTGTTTTGGAATTGGTTGAGAATAATGCAATATAAATATTAGTCATATTTAAATACATGTGACACTTGATGATGTCGCCAAAAAGTGTTGTAGACATGTGACTAAATTTGAATTTGGAATTATTCAAACTTAGTGAGAAGATATTTAATTAAACAAACTATTGACATATGTTTATTTAATTCAATTTAGAAGAATGTGGTTTAAGATGAAGAATTTAGAAAAGTATGAACTATATAAATAAATTAAGAATTTATTTATAAGTAGATGAAATAAAAAGGGGTCATTAATTAAATAACTAGTATTTAATTAATTAATTGTCTTGACCGATTTTAGGTGTATACATTTTGCCCCTCTTTGAAGTAATGTGTTTACGCGTTGCTTCAAAAAATAATTTGTTGCTGATTTCAACATTTTTTTCTTTTTTCGATGTCCCAGACGCTGATTTTCAGGGGATGACGGATATATGCCCCCTCGGGAGATAAATCGGTGAATTTTTGAACTTTTAGGATTTTTTGAAATTTTTGAAATTTTGATGATTTTGCAATGATTTGATAATGATTTCAAAATTTTACGGTTTAGAAATGATTTATCTCCTGAAAAATGATGTATAAGTCCCCAAGTGATGAAATGACCAATTAAGCTCCCTTGGAAAATATAATAAATCAATCCCATAAAAAGCCCATTTAATTAACCTTTAAAAGGTTAAAAAAGTGATTTAAAACTTTATTTGTGCATTTTGATTTTGAAATTGAGAGTGATTGAGTGCTTTAGCAAATTTGGAGCAAGATGGTGATTCCTTAGCATACACACTGATTCGAGCACGTTAGACGTCATAACCGCCCGACAGCGTATGGACCTCCAGTATGTACCCCGAAAAGCCTCCTCATAAATTATGCAATTTGTCTTTCCCACGTTTTTTCACATTTGAATTCAATTTTAATTTTTAAAGCGCATAGAGGGATTGATGTAGCACATAGAACGACTATAATAGTGCATCTGTCATTTTAGCGCATAGGGTTAACAAATTAGCACATCGGTTCATTTGGTGCATAGATTGTCTGAAATAGCACATAGAGTGAATGATGTGGTGCATAGGTGCATTTAGTGCTTAGGTGAATTGAATTAGCACATTGATGAGATGTTGTAGTGCCTAGGATGATTTAGCTCTTTGATAAAGGGGTTTAGCGCATTGATCAAATTTGAGGGCGCATTCGTTTGTTTGGCGCATTGAAACCTTATTTTAGCGCATACATGAAATTTTCTAGCGCATTGATATTTTTAGCGCATAGAAAGACTGTTTTAGCACATAGATGAGATTTAGACCAGATTGGTGATTTTTTTATCAAACTCCTTGTTTTTTGATGATTTTTTATCACGTCAGCCTTTGATTTGATGATGATTGATGATGTTGATAGATTAGATGATGATTGATCTCATGATAGGTGAGATTCAATGATAGGATACTGATAATTGACCTCATGAGAGGCAAGGATCAATGATAGTTTGATTGATTAATTGACCTCATGATAGGCAAGGTGCATTGATTGATTGATAAACCTTATGATAGGCGAGGTTGAATGATAGATTGATTGATAAACCTCATGATAGGTGAGGTTGAATGATAGATTGATTGATAAACCTCATGATAGGAAAGGTTGAATGATAGATTGATTGATAAACCTCATGATAGGTGAGGTTGAAAGATAGATTGATGCTCACGAGATTTGATCAAAGTCTCATCAGAGCTGATTAGATTGATAGGTTGATTGATTTTGATTGATTGACAAGATTACTGATTTGTGATATTTTGTAATGATAGGAGCCTTCGACAAATCTGCAAATTCGAGAGCATTTCCCTAGGACGTGGGATTTGATACCCCAGCTGGTGCAGGCTGAGGTAGTTATTATTGCATGATGCGGATTGTCCTCACTGATAGATATGCCCCAGATTAGGATTAACAAGGGTTTATTGACAGCTTTAGCAGAGAGGTGGCATAGTGAGCATAACACCTTTCACTTACCCACCAGCGAGATGACAATGACACCAGAGGATGTCTATTGGATTCTACGGATACCTATTGTTGGAGAGCTGGTCTTATATGATTCTACTGAGCAAGGTGGGACTGATACACTTCATAGAGTATTTGAGGATGATCGGATATGCTGCTATGAGATTCCCTAGAGAGAGATGGTTGATGCTTATGCCACATTGTTGTCTGTGCTTGTTGGATTCATTGGAGGGTTCCTTTGTCCTGACCGCAGGCCAAAGGAACTTTCAGTTGGATGGGGTTGGATTCTTGAGAGCATGATCACTCAGGGTACTAGATATTCCTGGGGATGTTGCATGCTTTCCCATTTATACCATGATCTTCATTAGGTGGTCTACCTCCGAGGGGCCAATTTATCAACTGGGGTCACATTGCTTCAGTTATGGGCATGGGAGCATATAGTCATCACTCGGCCAGTCAGAGAGAGACAACATCCTGCCATGAGACCATATGTTCATGCATACACAAGTCCAGTTGCTCAGCCTAGGCTAGGAAAACTGGAATACTAGAGGAGAGTACTTGATGATTTGGAGATGGTGACATGGCGGCCCAAGCTTGATTGTGAGCAATGGTCGAAGGACGACTCTAAGATGTCATTTTTGTGTTATTCTATGTATCTGATTGGGTGGACTCGATTCATCATTGAGATATTTTTGCTACAGAGGGTGTTGAGACAGTATGGTCAAGTACAGGGCATGCCCCAGGGAGTGGCCCATTATGCTCAGAAACAGATGGATGCGACTGAGTGGGGACCCACTTTGTCCTATGATGTTGTAGTTACGGAGTTCCAGGGTCTACAAGCCATCATTTGGGAGATTCATCTAGAGATTGTTGAGGCTCCAATATCATAGGAGTATGCTTAGTACCTCTTCTTACATCCATTCCCATGGATCTCGAGCCCAAATGAGCCAGTGCCATTATTAGATGATGTGGAGAGGGCAGTAGTACATGGGCACATGCAGAGGAGAGAGGGAGGAGATGAGGAGGAGGAGGAGGAGGCAGAGAGCAGTGATGATGGGGATGGAGATGGAGATGGAGGAGGCAAAGATGATGATGGAGGTGATGGTGATGGAGGCAATGGGGGTGGTGGAGGTCTAGCTCTTGATGTTTGAGACTTCAGAGTGCCTCAGAAGAGGTGATCATTGATGGTTGCTATCCAGCAGCATGTAGAGATATGATTTCCCTCTCAACAACAGCAGACTCAGATTACTGCATTATAGGTATAGGTTCAGACATTGCAAGGTCAACTTGCATAGATGCAGGTTTTGCTAGCACAGACGCAGGGGCAGATATAGACACAAGCATAGGCC
Source organism: Sequoia sempervirens (assembly GCA_007258455.2). Classification (NCBI taxonomy): domain Eukaryota; kingdom Viridiplantae; phylum Streptophyta; class Pinopsida; order Cupressales; family Cupressaceae; genus Sequoia; species Sequoia sempervirens. The sequence continues at coordinate 116,055 of VDFB02263900.1, forward strand.
CAGGCTCAGGCATAGGCACAAATGCAGGGGCAGATTGCTACACTTACTACCAAGAGGGACAGCCTAAGACTATGGGTTGATCAGGCAGAGGGCATCGCCAAGAGACTATAGTGGGCTGCAAAGGTTACTGGTACAATAGACTATTTCAAAGAGGTATGTCGTATCACCCAAGAGACTGATTTCTACAGACTGAGATATCATGAGGTGGTTCCTCCAGAGCGGCGGGAGAGTTATGCATAGTCTAAGTCAGGTAGGACCCAGTCTTGGACCACTAGTAGAGGTGTCATGCAACCGCTTTCAAGAGATCCAAGAGATGTTGGTGCAAGTCCATCTGGTGGGGGAGACACTAGTCTAGTGATGTCGACACCGTCTGGGGGGAGCACGACATAGCTCCGATGTGATTACAAATTTTGTTGTATTTTGGGACGTGATGTATACTTCTTGATTCAATTGAGACACTGTGATATACTGTCATTTTTGATATTCATGTATCTCTTTATACCTTTGGATATCCTTGTACACTTTGACATTATGATTTTGAGGTTATATGATATGCGGCAATGATTATCAATCTATGTGTTTATATGATTTATGATGGATTCCTATGATGGATGAATTTTATGATGCTTTATGATGCTTATGTGATGTTCTATATGATGATGGTATGATATGCTATGGATGCAAGTGATGAAATATGTGTTATGATTCTATGATACTTTATGAATGATGCCTATATGATACCTGTGATGGATCTTATTATGCCAATGAGATGTGATGCATTTTATGTTTTTGTACTTTTCTAATGCAAATAGATGATGCAATGAATGGATGAATGTATGATAATGTTAATGGATAAGTGAATGGATGGATGGAATGATCATATGATGGTGCATAGTTCTATGTATTTATGATGTTTATATGATGTTTTATGTGATGCTTATGTAATGATGATATGATAATGCATGATGGATGATACTATATGCTTTATGGATGTTGTTTTATGCTATGTGAGATGGATTTTATTATGCAAATGATGTGTGATGTTTATGTACACTCATGTGGTGATTATGTTGATCCAATTAGTCCATTGTCAGTCTTGGATTTGAGTAATAACAAATTCATCTTCACTACTGGTTTTAGATGTTCATAACAATGCCATTATATCTTTACATGGAAATCTGCTTACCAGTCATGTTCTTCAACAACTTTTTCTTCTTGGAAATCTTACACTGTTGGATATGTCTTTCAATCTTCTTATACCATGTCATGTTCTTTAGTAACTTTTTCTTCTTGGAAATCTTACTCTGTTGGATGTGTCTTTCAATCTTCTTAATGGACCATTTTCTTAATCCATTAATAATAGATGAAATGATGTTGATTATGCAAGTGAGATGTAACACACTTCTTTTTGTGTTTTCTGATATGGATGTTATGATATAATGTATGGATGACTGAAGGATGTGATGATGTATATATGATATCATAATGCTTTCTATTGTATGCAAATGATGATGCTACTAATGTGCAACTATATGAGAATGATGTGTTTTTGGTAATTTCAAATGTACTCAATCCATTAATAAGAGAGATAACCTCATTGTGAAATTGTTGTAGCTTTGGAAATCCCATAAATACAGATGCAAAACTAACATGGATGAAATCTAACTTAACCATGCAGATCTAATATGCTAAGCTTGTCATTGTAGTAACCGATTTTTCGTGCTTTTTATCATCATCGAGCTTTTAAAATGTTGAAAGTGAGTACAAACATTGATGGTATAATTAGACCATGATTATTTGAGTACTACTTCCATGATTTTTGATATTGCAAGTTGACACAAGCATCTAGGTATAAGTGAACCAAGATGACCTGAGCATTTCTTGCATAAACAGGCAAGAGTTAATCGTGTTCCTATGCAAATTCAAAATATCATTAGTGATACTTAGTAGTGCATGTCTCGCAAAAATTTTCATAGTAATAATGATCAACTCACAAACAGAAGATAAAGAAACATCATACTCCTTCTTGGCTACTCTAGTTCAATACACCATCGAGTTGCTCCAAAGATATGACAATATAAATCAAAGTACAACATTTGAACAGACATGCCAAAGTGATAAAGCCATGATTTAGAAGGAACATCATCCATTTAAAGTTTTCTTTGAGTTGATTTGATTTAGCTATTTGATTTGGATGGTTGATGTGTTACTGATTGTGATTGATGTTCAATGTTGTGTTGCACTATGATTGTTGCACTTTGGTGTGTTGTCCTACTGTTGTTGGTTTGCTGGTTTAAGCTCAAAATTTATTGCCCCCAGTGAGTTTAGGCTTTTTCCTCCAGTCTAGGGTGAGACACAATCGCGATGCTAGGATATGTACATGAGGCTTTCTGATGATAGGCAGAATGATGGCGAAAGCGAATGGCGAACGTGAATGGTTAGCATGCTCAAATAGATGGAAAAGCTAACCTATCACAAATAGCGCCTGTTACCAGGTTTTCACTACTTTTTTTAATTGCACTTTTTTAGATTTTATGATTTTTTTTTCATCTTTTTTAGATTTTTTTAGATTTTTTGATTTTTTAATTTTTTAATTTTTTTGTATATTTTAAGATGGAATGATATGATATGACCAGTTGAAGGAACACGATGCCCCAAAAAAGAGGTAATGCAACCATGGATAAATGATAGATCAAAATGAAAGATTCACTGCAAAACATGTCACACAAGCAACATATCTCTTGTCGAAAGATGATAATGGTTGATTGATTAGGATGTTAGGAATGATTGATTCCATAAGGCATGATGATGATAAGTACTTAGGATCACTAATTTCCTATAAGTATGATAATATTGATGATTTTTGATGATTTTTGATGATTGATTAACAAAAGATACGAGGATTGGACAATGTTTTATAGCTTGGCTCAAATATGATTTACATGATAAGATTCAAGGTTGTAAAGGGACATGATTACATGGATTATGATAAGCTAGGAGATATGGAATGGAAGAAAGTGAGGATAAGGATAATGAATGGGATGATCAAGATCAACTAGATAAGATACAGACACAAGGCCCAAGTATTTTTCCCCTATTCCTCATCAAGACTAAGGACGAGAAGAAAGGATGTATCTAGTAAGAATGATGGAATATGGATAAGACAAAAGATATGGTATGGAAGATATGGCTAAAGCATATAGGATAAGATATATGATGTTCAAGAAGATCCTTAACTTTTTCAAGGTCAAAGGTGGAAATGTGGAAGATAATATATGCATGATAGTAAGATGGAAGGACTTAAGCATCAAGTTTCACAACCAAATATCTCTCAAATACATGCTCTAATAAACCATGGCAATGGGAAATTAGACTCCTAAATGTTGGAAAATTTAGGGTATGATGGGATAATAGATAGTAGGTTGAAAGGTTTGTTGATGGATAGATGGAAAGGATGGCAAGCTCAACATTGGCACACACCTTGAAGGATGGTGGAGTGATGGAGGAAAAATGGATTTGGCAGGTGATAGGTTTTTAGATGGAAAATTGGAGGAAGATTTTGGATTAGCAAATTTGGATGCCAATTTAGATTTTATTGCTTCTATGAGACTTTTTGGAATCCACGTGACTTTTGAGTTTGATTTTTTCTTTGTAGGCCTTTGTAGCCTTTGAGATTTTTGCTTTATGGGCCTTTGTGGCCTTAGAAATTTTTCTTTTTTCTTTGATGGGCCTTTGTGGCCTTAGAAATTTTTCTTTTTGCTTTGATGGGTCTTTGTGGCCTTTTGAAATTTTCTTTTGATTTATGGACCTTTGTAGTCTTTGAAAATTTCCTTTTTGCTTTGATGGGCCTTTGTGGCCTTTTTTATTTTTCCTTTGATTTTGGATCAAATTTTCTTTTATTTTTGCATGCCTCCTCAAGGAGACATGTTGATCCTTTGACACATGTGGATTTTGATATGGAAGCTTTTGACATTTGGCACCCAAATTGCTCCCAAGAGCAATGGGAGGGGTGGATTGAGATGAATGGTATGGAGGTATTATGGATGAATGAGTGTAGGTAGAATTTTGAAAGGGCATCAAGGATGTGTGCCTTTGTTGTTATTGAGGAATAGGATATGGACCTAGGATAGATGGAGGGTTTTATGAACTAGGATGAGGACCTAGGATAGATGGAAGGTTTGATAGACTAGGATGAGGACCTAGGATAGATGGTAGGTTTGATGGACTAGGACACTTAGGAATAAAACCAAGGCCATGGTAATATGGGTTTTATTGAGAAAAAAGGGGTTCTAGGATACCTTGTTCATGAAGTCCTAATCCTTTGCCTTTGCAGTTCATACTTTGACAAATTTGTTCACCAATGGGATATGTGTTGTTTGTGAAACAAGATGCGAGTCCATTTTGGGGAGGATATGATATGGAAGAAAAGATAGGTGTTGTAAGTAAACTAGAGCGGATAAAGGTGGAGGATCCCAATTTGTAGGTGTGGGGTTCATGGATAGCTTGTATAGGTGTGATAGGATCTTGACATGGGGATGATGGGGTGTTTTGATCTTGACTTGGAAAAGGATCATGAGGTGTAGGAGATGGATTAGATTTCTCTTTATTAGGTGTGGAATTATCATGAAGTGGTATGGAAGGCATATCTTGATCTTGATGAGGAAAGGAATCATGAGATTTTGTGGAAAGCATATCTTGATCATCGGATAGTAGAACATCATTAGATAGGATGGAAGAACTGTCATGCTCCTAGGATGCAATGGAATTGTGAGATGGTATGGATTCATTAGATGGAGTAGAATGAGGACTTGGAAGGATAATTTTCTCTTGAGATGAAAAGGAATCATTGTGGATGAAAAGTGAAAGGAAGGGGTCATCATAGAATTCTTGAGAGATGGGGTCTTGGTCAAAGATTGGAAGAACTTATGAAATTTTGGTATTGGATGAAGTAGAAAGAATGCTTTGATCTTGATGTGTAAGGGAGTCTATGCTAGCATGATTTGGACTAAGAGATTGACATGAATCATTGTATGTAGAAGATATGATAGAAGAAGGTGGTTGGATGGAATCGTTAACTTGGGTGAAAGAATCATGACGTATATTTTGGCTTATGGGAGATGAAGATAGATGCATGACATGGTAATATTGTTCAATATTGTTTGTGTTTGAAGACTTTGATTTGGGTTTCTCATTTAACTTTTTCAAGAATTCAAAGACATTGAACTTGGATGATGTAGTTGCTGGTGGAGAAGGTATCATGTCCAAATTTCTGTCAGAGGAATAAGAACAAATTTTTGGCTGCAAATATCTCTTTGTGGTTTCCCTTTACATGTCAAGAATTTTTTTTTGAAGGTTTTTCATTTGCTGAGTTAAATCATTCAATTGGTCCTCATCTATTCAGGTTGATAAAATTTGTGAAAAGAATTTCCTTCTTCTTCAGCCATGATGTTTTGATTTATAGGCACTTTAAGATGTTAGATCTTGGTTTAGTTGGAAGAATTCCACTTGCAAATGTCAATTTCAACAAGTTTAATACTCTGGTGTGACTGAGGAATAATTATGTTTTGTAAAAGATCCTAAATTTTGGTTCAAACTGTGTAACAGGGGATGAATTTAACTCTCGGGTTTTGTATTTAATGGATGCACTAAAATAGAGTTTGGATGCACTAAAAGATTGGACAGATGCACTATAAGACTGTTTGGATGCGCTAAAACAGTGAATGGATGTGCTGGAACAAAGGTTAAATGCGCTAAAATCCAGACTCGATGCACTAAAGGATGACTTAGATGTGCTAGCAAACTGACTAGATGCACCAAAAAAAGCAATAAATGCGCTAGACTGCCTCTAAGTATGTGATTTTGACTGGGTAACCTATAGATGAATGCACTAAAAGGGTCTGCGAATGCGCCAAAATAGATGTTTGATGTGCCATAAAATATCCTAGATGTGCTAGAATATACTATGAATGTGTTGAAAGACTGTGCAGATGTGTTATAAAGTGATCGAGATGCACTGAAATAGAGGGTGTATGCACTGAAAGACTGAACATGTGCACTAGAAAAAGCAGTGAATGCACCATAACAGTGAATGAATGTGCTAAACTAGAAGTTTTTAGTGTTTTTGTGACTCTATCTGGTTGCTTTTCCTTTTAATTTATGAATCTGAATGTTTGTAATGTATGACTTTCTGAATAATGATGTTTGTTTGGTTTCCATTTTGTGACCTGTGGGAATTGAATTTTCAAATGGATGATTTTTGAATTATGACTCCCATCATAGCAGCAAGTTGTCAAACAATTGTGTCAAGCCTAGTAACTAAACATTGAGTGTGCATTCAAGCATTTGGTCTAATTCCTTCGATTTCCATAGGTATAAAACAAGAGAATACAATTCAAGCACTTTTCTATTCTCAAGGGTCACTTAAAATACCACAACCCACATCTTAAAACTTTGTCAACTCACACAGTCGTGTCACCCCCTAGAGGGCACCCATTTTTTCCCTTTCCTGAGTCTTAACCAAAGTCGAATCCTCCATTGTTGGCCAAGGATCTCTGATAGTTATGTGGTGAGTGTCTTGGGGGAAAATTCTTCCCTCCTCTTGCACTGTGATATAGAAAGTGTTCAGAAACTGACTTGATTGGCTTCTACACTAGAGTTCGTAGTAAGGGTTTCCAATCGGTGTGACAATAGATAAACTCCCTCAGGAGACCTCCCAACCTTTAAAACAAAGGCTTTGGGGATGGTTAACTTGCACACTACCGTTGAATTGCAGACTTTCCCTGAATTTTCTCTTGATTATAGTGGGTTGGAAAACCTGGCTTTGGTTGTTCCCACTTAGGTCATTCCCGTAGGGTGAGTACTTTTTCCCACTACGATAGGCCTTCTAAAGGTGTTAATAAAGCATAAAATAGTGAGTTTTGCATTCTAGTCACCCAGTTAAGTGGAGAGCATAGGCCTATCACTTCAAGCATGAAAGAAAAGGGGTTCTTTAACCTTTTAATTAAACTAGGTTCCTAATTTAATCAAAAGAAAGCATTAAAACAACTCCATCCCCTGCATACATCATCAGTAGTTTGATAAGATTGTCTTTGACCAACGTATAAAAGTACCTACAAGTAGAAAACATCAATTAGTTCTTAGAATTTTGAAATTTTACAAAATTAAGCAGATGCGCTAAAATAGTCCTTGTATGCACTAAAAGATCAATGCGCTAAAAGAACTATCCAATGCGCTAGAAAAACTAATGAATGTGCTAAAAGAAAGGTCGAATGCGCTATAAAACCCCTTGTATGCACCGAAATAGATGATGGATGCACTGAAAGACTTTTCGGATGCACCGTAACAAAGATTTGATGCACTAAAAGACTTTTTGGATGCCCTGAAAGAACTCACGGTCATGCTAAAAGAAGTTCACATCCAAAATCTGCAAAAACAACTTTCCAAAAACATTAATAAAAAGGGGCTAGGCCCCACAGTGGGTGCCAATTTATGTGTGAGGTAAAATGTGTCAAGTAAACAAGATCACACAAACAATGAGACATATTATATTAAATATTTGAATCATAAGCTAATCAAATTGTAGCAAAAAAAATCTCTAAAACCGTTCCATTGTTCTCTATTCTCAAGGATCCTTTAAATCATTAGTGCTCTCAGATTTGTATATGCACTATGACTGGTTTGGATGACAACCTAAGAAACAAGATGCTATAAAATGCAAGAAACTAATTCCTACATGAAATATAAACTATGTGATTGATGCCATGATATTAAATCCTACTGAAAATGACAATGGATAATGATGCTAAATGATATAATGGAGATGTTGTATGAAATCTAAGATGATAACTAAAATGCAACTATAAACTAAGACATGATTCTAAATTAACATGATACTACAATGCTCAAATGATAAATGCTAAATGCTCTAAACTCAAACTCTAAATGCTCTAAATGCTCCAATTTTATTCCTACATAATAAGTTTACTCAAACATGGGATGTTAAATGTTGTAGAATGGGCTTGTATTTATAGGATTTCCAAAGAATCTTGTGATGTGACAGCAACCAACGGTCAAGATTTCAACATGAAGGATGAACGGTGGAGATGGAAGAAGTTAGAGAGAATCATGGAGGATGTTCCCTTGACCAAAGGAAACATGCCAAATGTATGAAAGAATAAAATGTGTGAGATTTCCAAGTGTCCAAAGTTTACTTTGGAATTGGTTGAGAATAATGAAATTTAAATATTAGTCATATTTAAATACATGTGACACTTGATGATGTCGCCAAAAAGTGTTGTAGACATGTGACTAAATTTGAATTTGGAATTATTCAGACTTAGTGAGAAGATATTTAATTAAACAAACTATTGACATTTGTTTATTTAATTCAATTTAGAAGAATGCGGTTTAAGATGAAGAATTTAGAAAAGTGTGAACTATGTAAATAAATTGAGAATTTATTTATAAGTAGATGAAATAAAAAGGGGTCATTAATTAAATAACTAGTATTTAATTAATTAATTGTCTTGACCGATTTTAGGTGTCTACACTTCTCTTGTGAGGGGAGTTTCTCCTTTTTCCTCTTTATCTTTCATATTTCATTTGGAATTATACAGTGTTTGAGGGATTCTCTTTTGGTACTTTTATTATTACTTTTTCCCCTCTTACCTCATTTGGCCTTGATAATTATTCAATTTTAGTAAGTTCTTGGCCAATTTTATTATATTATTTTTCTCTAGGATAATTAAATGAATCATATGCAATTGTTGTAAAATACCAAAAAAAAATCTTTGATTCTTCCCTACATTCAGTGGCATAGTGGCTTATTCACCACACTTGAAACATGTAACCTCAATCTCTTCTTATTTTTCCTTTACCCCTTCCCCAACCATATCCTCCTTTATTGTTTTTGTGGTAGTTTATGTTGGCTCCTTATGGATAATTATCTTTGTAGCTCATTGAAGGTCTTTTTTCAAAGATATAAAGTACCACATTTTATACTTTATTGATTGTTCATCAATTTCTCTATTATAGTTGGTGGTGTACATGATCTTGGGTGTAAAAGGGTTTTTAATCCAATCCTTTAGCTCTCTCCATCCTCTATGAATGGGCTATTTATCTTGACACCTATAATTATACCAAGGATCATGCTTTTCTCTTAACTAGAATACCAACGAGGGATAACCATTAATCTTGTGAATTTCCCATTCTCTAGAAACTCCTAAAAAACACTTTTCAGACTCTTAGGATGTTTTTAAAAATCTACTCTTAATATAACTCTCTCCTACCCTTGTAATATTGAACATTTATTCCTCAAATAACCTTCATTTAAATAGTAGGTATACCCTATTTTATTCTTCTAGATAGGAGACCCCTCTTTATGATTGTCTGCCTTGGATAATAATTGTTATTTTATCTATAATTTTTCTAAGCCTTTCTATTTCTTCATATTCATATTTTCCATTCTATAATCTAAGGTTGGATTTAATCATAGAATTCAAATCTACTACTATATGTAGGAGTTAAATATCCTACAATCTAGGATGCTATGATCCTAGTTAGTAATTCAAACACAAAATTTACCACTCTTTCATTCTTAGTTAATTGGTCTTCTAATATTCTTGTGACTCCTTTAAACCATTGATCAAACTCCCTTTTTTTCTCCTTTCATTTGTATTGTATCTATCATTTCACTAAAAATATCTAATGGTGCCTCATGATAGTGAAAGTTATTTAAAAAATCCACTTTCAACTCATGCCATTATTTATTATGTAGGGGGGGACTGCTTCATGTACTATTTAAGTGCCTCATTCCTTATGGCGCCAAAAATTCATAAATCTTTGTTTGGTTATCTCATAATCCACTTCTTTAGGAAAATTCTAAGGATAAATATGTACTAAATAGCTTCCTTTGTTTAGATGGAAACTTAACCTAGTTTTCTTTCATTATTGGAGTGATAGGTGCCTCTATTTTTTCATTTTTTTTTTGCTGAGGATACTCCTTTTATTTTTCTTATAACTTCCTTATTTTCCATTGATTCCTTAGGTCCCTTTTCCTTAAAATTCTTAGTACTCTTGTTGAACTTCACAACATTATATTATTTAACTAGTTTTCTCACTTTGACTTTATTCCTAAGAAGTTCTCAATGTTAAAGATTTTTTCCCCAAGATGTCTTCACACAAAATTGTTTTTTTCTTTTCATCTCTTTCTCCATCTATAGGGGCCCACTAGATGTATCTTTTGGAGAAAATATTCTTGATTTAAGAAAAAAGAAGGGTGACTCTTGATATGAGGGGTCAAATATTCATAATATCTTTTTATTTCAAAACATGCAACTTTTGCTAAATCATCATCAGTTAGTATTTTTCTAAAATAAGGGATAATTGTAACATCTTTTTTTGAATGCTTCTATTGTCTTAATGACGAATTCAACATCATTTTCTATATATCTTGGTTTCCTCCACTTTTCTTTTTTTTTTGTAATTCTAAGAGTTTCCAAAATTTTATCCTTTCCTAAGCTTACACTCTACTTACCATATCATCTAAATAATCTTAACTAAAATCTAAAAATTAGGGTTATTAATCCTTTAAACCCTTCATTAATGGTGACCTTTAGTTTGGAGATATCTAAAGTATAATTTAATTCTTGAGTTATAAAGTCAACTTGTTGATCACCCTTATTTCTATTCCCTAGCTAACAACTCCTACTTCTAAACACTCTCATGTCCAAATGAACTATTTCTTCATACTCATTTTTTCTACCATCTACATCAGATTTTCTTTAGCTTTTTTTGATGAGGGTGATTGACTATTCTGATGTGTTATTTTTATTAAGTGCCCTATCTATTAATTCCTTACATATTTTTGAATCTCTTGATATAAGCCTTCCTACAACACTCTATTGAGGTTTTCCTAGCCCTTTCTCTCATTGTTGTAATATCTCTCTTCTTTCTCTTGAATCTAATTTGATCTTATTTCCTCCATTTTCATTTCAACTACCATATCAATCTCTTCAACAATTTATCTTAATCTCTTGTTATGTCATTTTTCCATGTGTGTTTTTAATTACAATAATCCTTGTATCCATCCCTAATATATTAAGTTATACCCTTTTAGGATCCTCGTTCTATTTTTAACCCCCTAGGTTCCTAACCACCCACCAATGGTTAGTACCTAGTGTATACTACCACACAATCAATATTTGTTCCTCTATATATAGAATCACTTCTCTTAGAAAAATTATCCTATGGTTTGGTCCTCTCCTTATTATAGACTACTAGGGTCTTGGAAACAAAAAAACAAATATTGAAAAGAAAGTGTAAATTGGACATTTGACCTATTTCTAAGTTAATGTTATATTTTACCCTAGTGTGATAGATAAGGAAGAGAATCAAAACATGTGTGATGGATTATATGTTAGTGTAGTAGATTTTAACATACATCAATAAAATAAATATTTACATATGCATCCTTCATATATATATATATATAAAACTCTAACAACCTTCATATATTTATTATAACATCATGTTGTTTATGTTTATCAATTCCTTAATTCATATTCATCTATAATATGATAATATCTCATATAACTATTATAATTTCTTAATATCTCATATAATTTATAATTCTCTCTCTCTCTCTCTCTCTCTCTCTCTCTCTCTCTCTCTCTCTCTCTCTCTCTCTCTCTCTCTCTCGCGTATCACATATCTTCCATTAGTATCTTATATTCTTGTGTGGTGCATATATGTTCATGAATACATATAGAGTTGTGTCCCTCTTCTCATTCCTTCATTGATATTCCTCCCTATAGGTGTCATAGGTCAACTATAGGTACCAAACTATAATTTCCTTAGCTTGCAATGACTTCAAGTGGCTTTGTCCTACATAATGATGTGTTCTCTTGATAAAATATTTGATGTTTTGAATTTCTAAGGTTTGATAGAACGGACAGCAAAAATTTAGCTTTTAGCTCTCAAATTTTGATGACACCCAAATTGTTGGGATAATCATATAAATGCTTGATCTATATTTTGGATCTCTAAGTTAGATTTGATAGCACAGATAAGAATTTATCTGTTAGCTCTCAAAATTAAATCACACCAATTTGTTTACAATATATATATATATATATATATATATATATATATATATATATATATATATATATATATATATATATATATTTGTAAGTGGGGGAAGAATTATGTAATAAAACTTTATTAATTTTAGTATTCAGACCTTCAAGGAAAAATATTGTCTATTGTTTTTCTTCAACAATTATGCCTTTGAATTTTAATAATTGGTATAATGAAATCAATATGAATTAATTAATCATTTTACTTGATTGCCTATTCATATTTTTCTTTACATTTTTTTGAGTCATTAAAATATTATCTTAGATTTTATTCTTTTATGTTTAAGATTCAATTATCTATAACAAAAAATAGTGATTGTTTCCTGGCATGTCCTTCACCAATGTTGCATTATTGTGTGTTTAGATCAAAATGAAATATGGACTAGTGTTTCAATGATAAAGGGTAAATTTATTTGTTTTCTCCTAAAAGTTTGAACTTCATTGAATCTCCAACAAATAACCAGCTTCATTATCCTGAAGGTTATTTTTTGAATCACTATCTATGTTCACAAGATTTCTTATGTTGGTACAAGAGAGTACAAAATTACAATTTTGGCCTATCAATAGTAAACATGAAAACAAAACAATAAACTTATAGAAACTTTCTATTTGAACAAAGAAAGATCTAAAAAGAGCTTTAAATGATCACACAATCAAGCATGAATATAACTCAAAAAATCATCTATAAATCAAAGGAATTACTAAAAATTACACAAATCAAGAATATAAAGGACTTTTTGTCCATATTTTCTCTCTTGATCACATTTGACATATCAATTCTATGTTTCTATGAGTTAGAGAGGATTTGATGCAAACAGAACTCAACCAACACCAACTTAAATTGAAATTTTCATTTGTCAATTAAGTTTCAATTCAAAATTTCATAAGACACAACAATGGTAAAATAAATTTTATTCCATAGGCATGTAACTTCTACTCAATCACACAAATTCCATTCATCAGGTTAACAACTCAAATGATGCAGGTTTAATTACACCAAGAACAATTTGGCTTCTCTCTTATTTATTATGATGACATACAATTTCAATGTGTTCTATATAATTTAATCTTATGTTTAGAGTAATTTATTTGTTCTCGAAATTCCCTCTATGCACTTAATGACTTCATTATATCTATGTATGCCAATGTTCTTTTTCCTCCACTCTTACACCACTCACAACCTATCTTTGTTGATTTTATTTTATTTTCTCCACATTCCTATGCCCCACTTCTCCTCTCCTAATCTCCACACCACCATTTCCTTCCTATTTTCTATTTTTAACTTCTCAACCATGCTTCGGCATGGTGCGGCCTTGTCTCACTCCTCTATGTTGTATTTCATTCCTTAGCAACCCCCTTTTGTTTTGCTCCTTCACGTAGCTTCCTCTCTTTCTACCCTACGCACCCCTATCCTCTTCTCTATGTTGTTGAGATTTTTAAATTTACCCTTAACATGGGCGCAACATAATCTTCCTTCCACAAATCCAAGTTGCATTAAAATTTATCCTTTCTTTCCAAACGTTTGATATGCCAGGTATATATTAAATCAAGCATTTTCATTTTCTTTTATTAAGTTGCCTTTTCATTGCCTCATCTGTCCCTTCTCCTTCACTTCTGCACTATATTTTGAATTTGTTAGTTCTTTTAATATTCCTGAAAAAGAAAGGACAAAAATGATTTGAATTCCAAAACATTCAAACTGAGGAAACCCAGCCAATCATCATTCGAATTCCCATGTTTTCATGGCTATGAATGAAGATGAGGTGTTTACTCTCCTTCGGCATATATGCGGCCTTTCTTTTTTCTTTCTTTTATATTCAATTCATTTTTTATTTTAAAATGGTCTTCATACAACTCGCATAACAAAGTAGAGCTTTGTTGTGTTTCTATGAATACTGCTCCAACACGCCGATGTAACCTCCTCTAAGCTCAAGAAGCTAAATAAAATAAAACTCTTTGACACCTCTCGACACAAATTATTGACTTCCCTTGACACTCTAAATCCTTAGCATGAATCACGAAGTTTGTCGATAAAACTTCTGATGTAATAGGACGATCATCCATCAAGGTTAAACTACCAACGCCTTCCAAGACAATGTTTATCTTTTATTGAATATTTTTTCCACTTTCAAAGTCACATTAGTGATTGTCTATCAACAAATAATCAAAATTGAAGAAAAAATGAGACCACTCCAACAAAACTGGGACTTCATATTTTTGGTTGATGCAAGATTACGCATTCGCCCGAGATGCTCCTGCATTAGACATGTCGGGTAGAAATATTGTGAGTATAGGCTCACAATAGAAAAGTTGAGTAATCAAACTACTCTTTTATGTTTCCACCAACTTGTAGCAAACTCCTTCACTATCCAAAGTGCTCCAGATCAATCTTTCTTCCACTTTTTCCAGCATCACGTTGGAACATGCACCACCTTCCTCCAACAATGCTACACCTTATTCCTTCTCCCCCTCATGGACTCATGTCCACCAAAGCTTGACCTCCACCAAATGCTCTTTATTCTCCTCTTCTCCTTCGTTGGTTTTGGCCCACCACATACTGACCACCTCCACCAATATCCATCTACAACATCCTCTACCTTTTCTACACACAACCACTCGCCATATACAACATGCTCTTGTCCTCAATCCATCTCACCTTTTATCATCTTATTTGAAACCAAAATAACACCATAAAATTGATTTACCTCATTTTCGTTCACAACTGCAACTTTTTGCTCTTCTTCTTTCCTTGCAACATCAAGCTTTGACATCCACTTTTCCTCAATTACTAGCAATTATGCTAACAAATCTTCTTCGCCATTTGCTACAATCTCTTTGTTGCTCACTTTAATCATTTCTTCTTCTTTCTCCATGCCTTCCTTAGGGTATGTCCTCGCTACATATTTTTCGATAGGGTCTACTCCCTCATCTTTCTCCATCCAAATCAAGTTGCAATACTCTTTTTTGTTGTCCTTGTTCTTCATCTCACTCCTCTTCACCACTTTACTCTCACTTTTCCCAAAACTATTTTCCAATTTCTCAAGCCTTTCCTCAATCTTTCCTACTTCTTCACAAACTATTTGCTCCATCCTCTCAAACTTCTCATCCCCCACTTTCTCCCAATACTACTCCCAAAATAGTATCTACACGGATCTCCTTACAACCCATCCCATCTTGCTTACTACAATCTCACCTCATGCAATCTGCCATCACACTCAATTTGCAAAACAAATTATTTTGCAACTTGAAGCTCTTCAGTGTTTAGGACTGACCTTACCTACAATAGCCCTCATGAGCTTTTTCTCTACCACTTTCTCACTCTTCACTACCCTCAAGTCTTGGTGCAGACTGCCTAACGGTCAGCGATCTGTCCACACGCTCAGAACCCCTCGTTTTGATACCAATTGATGCAAACTGAACTCAACCAACACCAACTTAAATTGACAATTTCATTTTTCAAATAAGTTTCAATTCAAAATTTCACAAGACACAACAATGGTAAAGTAAATTTTATTCCATAGGCAGGTAACTTTTGCTCAATCACACAAATTCAATTCATCAAGTTAACAATTCAAATGATGCAAGTTTAATTACACCAAGAACAAATTGGCTTCTCTCTTATTTATTATGATTACATACAATTTCAATATTTTCCATATAATTTAATATTTTGTTTAAAGTAATTTCTCTGTTCTGGAAAATCCCTCTCTGCACTTGATGACTTATTCTATCTATGTGGTGCAGGGGCACCATTGAAGATTTTTTGTCAAGCAAAGTTGATCATGTGTAGGCTCTAGGTGTGGAGTCATTTTTGCATTAAATAAGGTCTTTAAGACAATTTATTATTGTAATAAGTCATATTAGATGGTAATTAGGTGCTTAGAAGGTCAGTAGTGCTAAAAGTGCAAAAATAATGAAAATTTGTTATTTGTGCAAAAATGCAAGATTGCAAAATGTTGTAAAGGGTAGATTAGGAAGTCCAACGGTCACATAGATTTGAATGGTCATTTAATGTAGTTGAAACAGTTGGTTTTGGTGGGAAAACACTTTAAATATGTGAATAAGCTTGATGTAATGGTTGTTGAAACATATTTTAAGTTTGGCACAATAATACTACTCTATTTTTCCTACATTTTTTGTATTTTCTATGATTGCAAGGTTGATGTACGACCCATACAGTATCTCATAGATCCAAGTTGAATTAAATTTCATTGAATACTGACTTAGATTTTATTTGAATCCTACTTTGAGGTTTTTCATTGTGTTTGGTGCATTTTATTGTTGAATTTTTGAGACCGGGTCTAAACTTGTGGGGTAAGGGTTTTGAAAGTCTCCAAAATGCAAACCTGACCCATTCCACTCTTTGTGGCTACTGTAAATTGTGGAATGGTTTGATATATTATGAAATAGGTGTTTGAATGTTGTGAGAGTGCAGGGGATGCAAAATAGAGTGTTAGGCATGAAGCCCTAGGAGTGGAAAATTGAGTTTTCCATGTGAAATTGAGTGGTTTTGATATGGTAAAGTATGAAATGAGTTGGGGAAGCAATATTTGTTGATAGTTTGAGTATTTTCAGGCCTATTTGGACCTGATTGAAGTGGTGGTATGGTTGTGAGAGGGATAGAAGTTTGATTTTCAATAAAACCCTAGGTTACTAGCTAGAAAAGAGGGTTTCTGGTTTAGGCACCTAGGAGAGTGTTTTTCTAAAAGAAAGTTGTGAAATATTTAGTTTGGATAACTTTTTATTGCTTCCAAAATCATTTTAGAGGTTGGTGATAAGTTTGGTGACAAGTTCCTTTGTAAAATAGACCTAATTTGGGGTCTAGTTAGCGTCGAAAGCCTAATTTGAAGAAGTTGTTAAAAGGAAACATGATGGAGTTTTGGGATATGTTGTTGTACACCCTAATGGGTCACTAATTTAGTGTTGGTCCTGATCTAAGAGGACCTCTTCAAAAATTTGTACCTGATTTACTCAAATTGGACTACTACAAGGAATTGTGAGAGATTGTTGTGATAGAGAGAATTTGAAGATTTGAGACTTGAAGGTTGATGTTTTTGTGTGAGATTGTGTTGAGTGGTGTTGTATACCTCCCCTGGTTGTCATCACTATGTATTCCCATGTTCTTTTTCCTCCACTCTCAGACCACTCACAACCTATCTTAATTTTATTTTATTTTCTCCACATTCCTACACCCCACTTCTCCTCTTCTAATCTCCATGCCACCATGTCCTTCATATTTTCTATTTACAACTTCTCAATCATGATTCGACATGGTGTGGCCTTATCTCACTTCTCTATGTTGCATTTCATTCCTTAGCAACCCTCTTTTATTTTGCCCCTTCACATAGCTTCCTCTCTTTCTGCCCTACATGCCCCTATCCTCTTCTCTTATTTGTTAAGATTTTTAAATTTTCCCTTAACATGGGCACAACATACTCTTCCTTCCACAAATTCAAGTTTCATTAAACTGCTCCTTTCTTACCAAATGTTTAGTATGCTAGGTTATATTAAATCAAGCATTTTCATTTTCTTTTATTAAGCTACCTTTTCATTGCCTCATCCCTCCCTTCTCCTTCACTTTTTCCCTATATTTTATTTCAATATGATTTTGTTAGTTCTTTTAATATTCCTAAAAAGAAAGGAAAAAAATGGTTTGAATTCCAAAACATTCAAACTGAGGCAACCTGGCCAATCATCATTCAAATTCCCATGTTCTAATGGCTATGAATAGAAGATGAGGCATCTACTCTCCTTCAATGTATAGTTGGCCTTTCTTTTTGCTACATTTTGTATTCAATTTATTTTTAATTTTAAAATGGTCTTCGTGCAACTCACATAACAAAGTAGAGATTTGTTATGTTTCTATGAATACTTCTCTAGCACACCGATGTAACCTCCTCTAAGCTCAGGAAACTAAATAAAATGCAACTCATTAAGACTTCTTAGCACAAATTGTTGACTTCCCTTGACACTTTGAATCCTCAGCATGAATCAAGAAGTCTGTCGATAAAGCTTCTGATGTAATAGGATGATCATCCATCAAGGTGAAACTACCAACACTTGCCAAGACAACATTTTTTTTATTGAATATTTTTTCCACTTTCAAAGTCACATTAGTGATTGCATGTCAACAAATAATCAAAACTAAAGAAAAAATGAGATCACTCCAACAAAATTGAAACTCCATATTTTTGGTTGATGCAGGATTTCACATTCGCTTGGGATGCTCTCGCATCAAGATTGAGAGTTAAGGGTAAAATTTTCAATGCTCACAACCATTAAAGAAGAACAAGCTTGAACATTACAAAAATTCCAACATTAAAAATTGAAATAGCCTAACTAAAAAGATATCTAAGTTAGAGATTTCCCACTCAGAAACTCTCCTTGATTTTTTTATAAAATTTATTAATGAACTATATTAGAAAATTAATGCTTTACAAATGATGAAAAATACCCATATCACCATCATTGCTCCTCAACCAAATATTCTTGTCATCCTTAGGATGCTCCTTCCTCATGAAGATCATGGCACACTTGATTATATGTCATTACACATATTATTTCCTCACAAATAATAATATTCTACCACCTCAATGTAGCAAATCATGATAGTAAAGGTAAGGTTGTTGAACACCCACTTCAAAACCTAATAGAAGTAAATGCAAGACTACAATCTCTGAGATGACGAACCAAACCAATCCATTTATTGCTACTCAAAAATAATACAAACCAAGGGGCCTCTTAATTAATCATGCACCTCAAATTTTACCCTTAAAAATTTTAGTAATGAGGCTTTTACATCACCTCCATGACCACCTTACAATTTAACTAATGTGTACCAACCTAGTAGGTTATCCAAATCAAGCTCAAAGCTACACAACTTATTTTCTAACTGGCTAAACTTGTGCACCAAAGATTTGTTCAACCTCCTCTATATTTTAACAACCACCCTAGGCATCTAAGCATATCCAAACTACCAAACTCCAAAACCAAGGTCAATTTTTGAAGGATTGCCTCCCTCTACACATTATCCCTTATTAGGGACTTATCTCAAATTCCTTAAAAAAAAACTTAGACTACATTATTGGAAAAATTATGTTACCTTGAAATATTCTTGATATTTCTAAGTTCAATGGATAAGGACATCCCAAAACATACATAAAGGCTTAAACCACCACTATAGGGGATCTGGTGTCATGAGATGCAGTGGATACACATATCTTTCCAAAGACTTGGAGTGTATTACCTTATACTAGTACTATATATTGCATAAGGGTTTGATATATTCCTTCCAAAATCTCATTGATAAGTTTTTTGCAACCTTTGATATGAAAATAATCATCAAGTCTAGGATCTAAGAGTTTTCAATTGTTAAATAATACCACAAAAAATTGGTGGATAATTTCATAACTTGATAGAGGAAATTTCTCTATTCAATAAAAAGTACACTACATATGGACCACCAAGAGTTATCTAACCTCATTTTAGTTTCCCTAAATAGGTACACATAGGAAGAGGTCCAATTATTCCCTATAAATCATATTTAAAAGTCCTAGAAAGTGCCTTATGAATTGATCAAGTTGCAATAGACAATGAAAGGAGAATCTATGAAACTAAGAGAATGCTAGTTAAACAAACCTAGGGAAATAACCAAAATTTAAGAAACAACAAAAACAAAAACAATCCCTATGTACCTAGATCTTAAAAAGTAACATAAGTGTCACACAAGTGAGATCATAGATTTTCCACCATAAATAGAAATAGAAACCAAAACAACTACACTTATACTAGTAACAACTATAATATAAATAATAGTTCCTTGAATCAAGAAAAAAAAAATGTTCATGTAGTGGCTAAGATTGTTGACCATTATTCTCCAAATGACTATCCTCAGAGGAAAAACTATTATTGAAGATAAAAATAACAATAAAACAATCAAAACTTAAATGAAAATCAATATGAACCCTACTAGATACCTAAGGATAATAATATTGAAAAATCCCACTCCTTCCAAAGGACTAGGGTGCACAATATTAAAAATTTCCAAGACTATAATCATCTCATCTCCAAACTCCTAAAAGAACAACATATTGATCTACATTTTCCCCCACCCTCAAGATGTTCCAAATAATAATATTCATTGTGGACCCATCATCCCTCGAAATTAAAAATTATGGATCTATCAAAACTTGTTTTCTCCATTTCAACATGTCAAAAATTCAAGCCAATGTAGTTCTTCCAACCCTAATATTTTTGGGTTAATTTTTTTCTTAAACCTATAAGGAATCAAATTTTCCACCCAATTAGATAAGAAATATGTTGGGTTGGTCAAAAAATGTTAAGAGCCCCATGCAACACATTCAATCAAACAACATAGGCATACTATTTATATAGTGCATTGTCCCTAGAGCCTCTCAATCCCTATAATATCAATATGAAATCCATAAAGATTCCATTCATATAAATCTTGATAAATTCGTCGACTCATTGGGTGGCCCTCTTAGAGGCCATTGGATTAAAATTCCTTGACAACATAGCTCCTCAAGAACAAGCTAAGTAGGTTGACTTGGACCTTACTCCCCAAAATGATAAATTGTAATATATAAGGTTATTATTTTATCTTAATCGCATTCCTATAGAGGTTGATCTAATGAGAAGAGGATATCCCGCCCTATGCCTTCAAGTTTGGACCTATGCAACATATTAAAAGAGCTCCAATTGATGACATAACTACAATGAGCATTGATTCTTTTTCCTTCTTACAAAGAATAGGTTATGGTGAAACAAGATCAACTCTTGATGAGACACTTTACACAAGTATGGTAACTTGAAACTTGTAACCATTAGAAAAATCACCTTGTCAATCACCATTAGATTTGATATGGCTATGACCATGTTCTTTGTCATTGCTGAGGAAACAAGTTATAAGCTACTATTATGAAGACCTTAGATTCACAAGATGAAGGTGATCCCTTCTAATTTATTCCAAGAGTTCAAATTCCTACATTTAGGAAAGATCTATGTGGCCATAGGAGACCTTGAAGCATCTAATAAATATTCTTCCATTTTTACGCCTATCATTATTTAAGCTTCCCTTTCTATGTACTAAATCCCCAACCATTATTAACTAGGTGGATGCCTCTCCTCCTCTATTTGAGTTTATTTTTAGGAGTTGATTATTAGAGCTCTTGAAAACATAAAGAAGACATTTTGATTAAATGTGATTCAATAGGGGATCCCTTCATCAAATAGAACAAAATTTAGTAAATTAAACTCACCCTTGAAATTGTTCCATATGTGGTCTTGATATTTTAATAGATAAAAATAATTTGTATAATTCAAGTAGGGTATAAGGTTCTTCATGTTTTTCAAGGAGAATGGAACTAATTCCTACATTTCATTCTACTCATGAGTGTAAGCCCATGGAATAATTTTTACAACTCTTTAGTGATTCCAAGGTTTCCAAATTTTGTGTCCCAATAATGAGACACATTATTTGATTCCATTTGACGAGGGTGCAACCCAAGACACAGAAAATTAACACACCAAACTGAGAATGTTATTTTATTTTTCTGAAAATGATCTTCTTACATGCAGAGGATTTGATATCCTCAAGTTTTGGAAATATGCAAAATACAGAATTATAGAAAAACCCCTTTTCGAAGTATGTGAACTTTTCCCCAAGAAAAGCTACACAAAAATCAGAAACCCGCCCATAAATAGAGCTCCCTTTTTAGTTTGGAGCCAAAACAACATTCAAATTTGAGTTATTGGCGGTCTAGCGCCGAAAATTACAACTTGAAATGCAAATTTCAAAAGTACATTCAAAAATTAGTATCTTCTAGAAAGTGTGCCAACTTCTAGGAGAAACTTTTGATTCGGGACTCCGTTTTTCGAACCATTTGAACCTTTGGAAAGGTCTCGGAGTCAAGAATGTGCTTGAAATCAGCCACGCTAATTTCAGCAAGTTTCGGGGCTGTTTCAGGACCATTTAGTGCCTCAAATCTTACTAGAAGGTTTCTAGGTGCAATTCTGGGAGACAAACTGCAATATCTTTCAACCCGGGAATAGAAAAGAAAATCCATAAGTTGGGAATTACATTATGACGAAAAGGGTATCTATAAATGCAAAAACATCTAAGAAAATACCAACATGAAATGAAACTCTTTTTTTGGGTGATGCAAGATTACCCTTACACCACTAGATGCTCCTGCATCACCATTAGAAATATCTAATGCTTAATTCATCCTTTGTTAGGAAATTTTTACTATTTTTCACAAATACTTGAGGGTATTTCCTATTTGTTTTTTGTTCATGGATATCTAAGGTGAGGGTTTGTACATAATTTTCTCAAACCTCAAATTCATCTTCATTATCAAACCTCAGATTCATCTTCATTCCCATCATCTTTGATATTAGTAAAAGTACAATCATCAATATCTTCAAAATTAGTAGGAATGACAACAATTGGAAACCTTCACCTTGTTGCCACTTTAAGTGGGGTTTCATTTTCCTATTATTTTATAATATTTCATCTCTTGGGATGAGGATAATTTTGAGTTCAATGTTAAAATATTCTCCCTTAGTATTAGCAAAAATGCTTTGATCTAATTTTCAAGATTATTGAATACATTGGTAAATATTTGAAGTGATGTGGTTCCTAGGAGATACCCATTTTGTGGGAGGTGGACATGGGATATTGTTTATTTGGAGAAATTTTCATATGGAATTAGGTGATTGTTTCCTTTAAATTGGGAATTAAAAGGGTTCATTTTTTTCTAGCAACTCAACTATTTCTATAGTCATCTTTATGGAAATAGGTTTCAATTGTTTTGAATTTTCTCCATTTCCAAATATAGAAGCTTATGGAATTTAACTATCTTTCTAGTTTCTTCTTTCTTTCTCAAGGAGTTACCCTTTTTTTAAGGTGGAAATGGGTATCATTTATTGGATTTTTTATCATATGTCATTAGGTAATTGGTTCCTTTGAAAGGGAATTCAAAGGGATCGTCCTTTTTTAGAAACTGAACTAATTTTATAGTCATATATATGGAGATAGTTTTTAGTTGTTTTGAATTTTCTCAATTTTTAAACATAGAAGTCTATGGTCTTTAATTATATTTTCTAGTTTCTTCTTTCTTTCTCAAGTAGATGATTTATGGCATAGATTATAGGATCACCACTTTGTTAGTATACAAATAAATTTTCATGGATATTCCAGCTCTCTTTTTGGTCATACCTTTTAATGGATCTTTCTTTTTTATCAACAATTTAATTATTCAAGGTCTCCTAAGGCCACATAGATCTTTCCTAAATGTAGGAATTTGAAATCTTGGAATAAATTATAAGGGATTACCTTCATCTTGTGAATATAAGGTCTTCCTAGTAGTAGATTATAACTTGTTTCCTCACCAATAACAAAGAACATGGTCATGACCATATTAGAATTAATGGTGATCGACAGGGTGATTTTTCTAATGGTTACAAATTTTAAGTTACCATACTTGTGTAGAGTGTCTCATCAAGAGATGATGTTGTTTCACCATAATCTATTCTATGTAAGAAGGAAAAGGAATCAATGCTCGTTGTAATTATGTCATCAATTGTAGCTCTTTTAATATGTGGCATAGGTCCAAACTTGAAGGTATAGTGTGGGATCTCCTCTTCTCATTAGCTCAACCTCTATAGGCATGTGATTAAGATAAAATAATAACATTACATCTTACAATTTATTATTTGGGGAGTAAGATCTAAGTCAACCTAATTAACTTGTTCTTGAGGAGTTATGTCATCAACATATGACATATTTTAAATAATGATAGGCATAAAAAGGGAAGAAAAACCCTTAAACTGTAAAGGGATATTCCAATGATTATTATTATATCATGCCCTATGGAAGGTGAAGAGTTTGGAAAAATTATCAATACCCTTTACCTCAAGAAATATATATTTAAATATAAAAAATAAAAAAACACATAAATTGCATCTTATTTATCTCACCCTACTATGTATTGGTCGATCATTCTTTTCTAATTTTCATTCTAGTGGAGCTATAGGTTGCACATATACATGTTGTCTCTACTAGGTCATGAGAGTTCCTAATAAAAAAATACCATCTATTCCCATTTAATTCCCAATAATTTGAATAAACTAGTTTTGAGCTCTAAAGTTATCCTCATCCTAGTTCTTATCATTTTTTTGTTTTAGTCACTTTAGGCAATCTAATCTACAATATTATTTAAAAGCTAATGGGTATGTCTCCTTAATTCTCCTTAGAAAGGGAAAGTATAAGAAACTAATAGGTACTCATTTTATTGCATATAACCCATTATTCACCTTACCTTATCCTAATTAATGAGCCTTCATATCTTCCTAGTAGCATGGGTTAGGTCAAGGTGTCTTGATACTCCAAAAAAAAAGAAAAAAGTTTTAAAAAAAGCAAAAATAGAGTAAAATGGAAAATAAATTCATTTTATAATGTTCATACTCTTAGGTGTAGACTTTATTGGAAACTATAACGGTGGCATTCACAAGAAAAGTATATAAAAATAGTATGCACACACAAGTTAGGTGAAACAAGCAAGAGTCTTTCTCACCTTTGAAAGACCTTCCTTGTTGAGGATGCTTTCATTTACTATATATTTGACCCGTGTTCTAGAATGTTATTTCTTGATGGTGTATTTAATGTTATTTTAATATCCAATTTAGATTTAGAGTAGTTTGTTTCCCTTTGCAAACTTATCTTAGGTCACCCCTTTCATTTTTCCTCTTCCCAATTAATTCCCTTAAATTCCTACATCTTAGAATTTTAGTGAGAAAACTATATTTTAGTCAACCCACAATCCATTGAGTCAAAATACCTACAAAGAGAAATCCTAGTGTCAATCACATGTAAATGTCTATAATATCCAACAAACAAATAAATCATAGAAAAGTAAATCCATATATGTGAAAGTTATAAGAATGTGAATCCATCATCTATGTGTTTTATATCCATGTATATCCATTATACATACATCATAAAATTCAAACATTTAAAAACAAGAATATAACATATACATATATGCACAAGGATAAAATAACACATATGAAGTGAAACATGACAAGATACAAGTCAAATCCAATCTCAATTATATAAGTAGATCTATGCATGTGTAAGTTTTAATGTCTACATATATAGGCTCCATCAAGAAATATGTGTACAATTATTTCTATCTCTAGCAAGTAAAAAATATAAGAGAAAATTTGATAAAATAGGACATCCAATCACTTTTAGGATATTATATTATTAGGTTTCTTACTCATATCCCTCCCCCTCTTTGTTGTCTCTAACCTAGCCAAAGTCCTTTCTCTCTCGCCATGTGTTTGAGAATGGGTAGGTGTTATAACCCATGACTAGGAAGGTGTGTGAAGGTGAGAAATACCTATTAGTCCCATAAAATTGATCAATATCCTCACCTTTGTTTGAATATTGATGTTCTCCCTTTGTAAAGATAAGATCTTCTTGGTAGCATGATGAGTAGAAGAAAACACATTTGTATGAAACTATCAAAAAAGTGAAAGCATGCATCTATTAGGAACTCATATCTCCTCCATATGATAGTGGTAAGAGTATCTAATGGTTAAGTTAATATCATATTGTTCCACTTGTCGATTGTGCATAAACCATTGAATGCATAGAGAAAAAAAATATATCAAGTCAACATCAAGAGTGTATTGATAAATATACTAAGTATCATAAATAATTTGATATCATGTATGAAAGAGATAAAATTAAATGAGCGAAAGTGAAATTAATCAAAAGTATCTCTTTCCCATTAGAATGGGTCATGTACCCTCATCCACTTCTCTATCCAAAAAGTGAAAATATTTACTTATGGAATGTAACCCTCCTATATAGGGACATCTACTATGTTGAGCTTTCATCATCCTTGTCATTTGGATCATACTCTTCATCCTCTTGTCCTCTTCATTATAACTATTATCATCTCCACCCTCCATAATAGCCAACTAATGACCATACTAGTGCAACCATGCCTCTAAACTAGTACTTATGCATCAATCCTTACACCATCTTCATATAGCTATCACAATAGGAAATCTAGGAGTAACAAGGTACCACCAAGTTATTCCCTACTAAATATCAATAAAGTATCAAATATAGATCTATGAAAGTTAACAATTAGGGGAAAAACTATAGGTGGAATGTCTCCAAAATACCTAAGGACTTGATTGATAGGATTGACCTCCATTAACTTCCTCCAATTTATTAAGAGGGCCTCTATATGGAAAACATTTTATAGGGAACCAATTCTTGACCATTGTCTAATTATATACACATATGGATTTGTTAGCATATCTATGTTAGTTGAACCTACATCAATTTGGGTAGATGCATAAAAGTGGCCAATGCTACACCATCTCCCTACCCTAGGGACTACTAGATCCAAAATAGACACAAGTCTCTAGTAAGGCATGATATGCTCAAAGATCCATCCCACAATTAGGGAAGGATGATAAAATGAATGCACTCTACACCACACAATCCTATAGAGGTCATGGCAAACATGTGGAAGAATATCCACACCCTAGGTGAGAAATTGAACTTGCTCCACCTACTAAATGTGGGAAGCCAATCATATATAAGGATACATGTATTTATGTGCCTAGATATAGTTTATAGGCAATTGGGCTAATGATTACCTTCTAGAGAGGAACGATATCCAAGTATTATATTAAAGTCACGTAAACTCCCCTCCTTTCCTAGGGGTCCTCATCTCCCATGTAACCAACTTGTACTTATTTTCACCTCTAAAGTCTAATCATCAAAAGTGATATTATCCCCTTGGATGGTGACCCCTAGAAATTGTTAGGCATCATAAAAGGTGGTTATCCATTCTCTAGAAACTATAGGAAACTAAAAATTATTTTAGTTCACATCTTAGTAGGTAAGGATGTTGTAATATATTTTTCTTGATGGATGAACAAATGAATCTATAAAAATTGATCCAACCCAGTCCTTTGTAGTGTGGTCTAATCCTTAACCAACCAATCTCTCAAATTCTATATTAACTAGGACTACTCCTTCATAACATTCCATTGGATATTTTCATCATGTCAAATATTTCTCAAACTCTCTCAAAAACTCTCAAATATCATAAAATCCATAAAAAGCATAAAAAAATTTATTGGCCCAAAAAATCATGAAAATCTAGCCCTTTATTTAGAAAGACCCTTTCCTACAAGTAGTGATCTTGGGAATTTGGGTGGTGAGGTTATGGAAATTCCATAAGGTAAAATGACTAAATAGAAATGCATAAAACACACAAGAAGCTATACCTTAACACCTCCAAACTCCATGATTGAGCTAAATAGGTGCACCCAAATCCTATTGATATGCTCTTAATGCTTTATAATGTAGGTTTCTCTAATGATATTTCAACATAATATAGTTATAGCAAAATGAAGGTGATCAAAATGGAGAGTGGAGACTTCTATTTATAGAAAGAGGCTCAAATGGATGAAGGGCTAAGATCTTTCCATGATATCAATGGCTCATCTTGAGAGGTGCTCTCAAGCAATAGGAAGAATACAAGTGTCATGTGAGAGTTAATGTAGAGCCGATGCTTAAATGAAGATGATTTGGTAAGATTATCGAGGATTGTGATAGGATCTTAAGAGGCAAATATTTGAATTTTTTTCTTATCTCTAGGGAGGTGGAATTTAAAATTAGATTTTATGGAGAGGAGAGAGATGGCCCCATACAAAGCTAACTTAAAAAGTGACATTTTTCTCTAGTGGATTATATGATAGAGGTGAGGATTTATTGGGTAAATGTGTAGGCAAGCATGTGGGGAGGAATGACACATGGCAAGTGGTTGAATTTAAAATTGAAGAAAGGGTTAAATGGAGATTAGGAAAAGATAGTTTAATTAATTAATCTTGGATTGATTAATTAATCTTTTTTAGAGGAAATAGGTGGCATTGGGTAAGGTTTAATTGAATAATTTAACATTTCAAAGAATGGGAAAATAGGAAAACTAATTAAATAAATATTTAATTAATTTAGAAGAATAATTAAATAATTAGTTAAATAATGGAATATTTAATTAATTATGGGATAACGAAGTGGATCAATTAAAACTTAAAATTTTAATTAATTTATAATGTGAAGTCAAATTTGGGATGTCTACATTTTGCCCCTCTTTGATGTAGCGTCCAAAGTGATGTTGCACCAAAGAAGTTTAAAACTGCCCCAAATGGGATTGGAGGAATAGGAAGTCATGCCCCAACGAGAGACTATTCAAAAGGATATTATTTTTGAAAATAATTTTGGATGGTATCTCGAAAAGGTGGGTGCAAAATAATTAGTTGGATGTTGAAAAAGAGGAATAAGGAGAAAGGGAAAAGAAACGAAGAGGCTGGGAAAGGAATAGGCGAGGGTGGCTAGGTGAGAGGAGACCTCCCACATTCCTAAAGGGAAACCTAGAGGAAAAATTAGGGTTAGGGGACCTATAAATAGGCCTATGGGGGTCCACAACAAGTCATTTTCACGTGTTGAGTTGGAGGATAGAGGCAAAGCGAGAGAGAAGATGACAAAATTTCCTCGGCATTTGCATCGTACAAAGTAAGTTTGGGAGTATCAATGGCCAACAGAGGTAAGAGATCTAGTAAGTACCTTATCCAAGGGCCTTTGGGGTAGTTAGGGGGTAATAAATGCAATTAGAATAGGGTAAGAAAAGGGGTCAAATAGAGGTGCAGTTTTATGAAACCATGCTTAAGGGCATGATTTGGGTGTCTGTGTTTCATGAAATGGTGCTTCCACTTGAAATGAAAATTGCACAACAAATATACACTTGTGTGTCACCAATTGGCACCTTCGAGGGAAAACATGCTTGCACTATAAATGGTGCTTACACTAAAGAAATTTGTTCTTGCATAAGTTAATGTTGTGTTTGCACTAAAGTGGTGCTTGCATTCCTCAAGTACGCACCTCCATAGGGTAGAAATGTTGCGCATGTTAAGTACACACTAGTGCATAAAATTGTGCTTGCATTGGATAAAGGTGCACCTGTACATGAAAATGCACCTATGTAGGGTAAAGATGTGCCTACTCCTAGAAATACACCTCTGTGGGCTAAAAGTATGCTTTTTTTCTGAAAAGCAATTATGTTTTTTGGTTTTTAGGGATATAAATGTAGTGATTTTTGAATCAAGGCTAACATTAGGTATTGGAACAATGTTGAAGCCTCTTCTGACCTTGTATTCATGTGAGTGATGCCTACGGGTGATGACCCAGCTGAGATACAAGCTTGCAGATATATACAAGGAGTGGTTGGGTATGATGGGATTGAGATATATATCGAGGATGGCTCAATTGAGAATGCATCGAGTTATGATGACGATATTGGTGGAGTGGTGGCATAGTGACACCAATAGTTTTCATTTGTCTACTGGGGAGGCTACTATGACCTTAGAGGATGTATGGAAAATTTTGCATCTCCCCATATAATGTGAGCTAGTAGAGGATGATCTAATGCATGCAACCTCAACTCTACAATGAGTGTTCATGACAAACGATCTACCTGTGAGGGGGATCAAGCTATACATAGTGGCAAGGATAGGTGTGCTACCAAAGCTATCATTATTCACAACGACATTGATGGTGGGGATTCTGGTCCTAGATCCAAGGTCACGAGGATTTTTATTGGTTAGGAAAGAGTCCTTGACATGATGCTATGAGATGGGACTATTTTTGCATGGGGTTCTTATGTATTAGTAGAGTTATACATAGAGATGTACATGGTCATCTATAAAGATGGGTGGAGCTTGGAATGCAACATGAAATTATACATATTTGGGCTTATGATCACATCATCATCTTACAACTAGTGGTGGATAGGCTGATCATGGTCAAGGGATGTCATATTTTTTTGTATTTGCTTCATTTTTGTGGTGCCATAAACTAGGTGATTTTGTCTACTGAAGGTGATTAATTGATGAGATGAAAAATTTTATTTGGTAGCCATAAGGGAGTGTGACTAGTATGGGATGATGATGTGAAACATATGTCATATATGCAATGGAATCACTATTTGATAGGTCGAACACTGATGATTATTAAGTAGTATCTACCAATGAGAGTGATGCAAAAGTTTGGGCTACAACAGGTGGTGTCGATGTAGGGGAAATGTTTGTGTGGGTGGTGCAAGAGAAATGTGTCTAGGGAGGCTACATAGAGCCATAAATAGCCAAACAAGATTAACAAGACTCTCCAACAATGCCCTAGGACCCTTGTCGTGTAGTGATAGATGCAAAAACCACATCAGAGTATGACGCATGGTGGGTAGGGTGTAGGCTAGTTTGGCTTACCATTCCACATGATTAGGTGGTAGCAAGGGATGATGATAGAAATGGAGGAGATGAGGATGGTCAACGAGTGCAACAAAGGGTGGATCTTGGAGAGGGATGCAAAGGGGAGGATCACCCAAATGATGAGGGGGATATTTAGGTATGATTGGGATTAATTATGTTAGAGTGAGACAAATTATGGGTAGAGAAAGATGCAACACAAGTAGAGGTTGGTAGATTACAGGGTTTTTGAATGGGGCTCGGGTTGGGGATGGAGAGGCACAACTAGCAATGGTGATAGTTGGGAGGGATGCAACTCAATCCATAATAACTAGAGCATAGGGAGATGTTGCATGGTTGATACAAGAGAAGGATATAGCCCAATAGGCTATTGCAGGGAAGGGCATGCAAGACATGTTGTTAGACCTGATGCATGTGAACTAGGAGATGCAACACTGTCATGTCTTGTATGAGCAGGTAGTGTCAACTGAGTGAAGAGAGCCTAGCTTTACAGCGAGCAATAGGTCACACGGGTCGAGATTAGTGAGATCAGCCTGTCAGTGGGTATGGGGCCACCTCCTTCTCAGGGTTCACCACCACCACCACCAAGGGGACCATCCTGTCAAAGGAGACAAGTACAAGATAGGGTCAGAAGGATATATCATACCTTAAAGGATATTAGTTTTGGATTTACATGGCAGAGGCCTTCATAAATTTATATCATGATAGTTAGTGATTATATATGAGATTGATATTTTTGTGGTGATGATGATGTGTGTATGACTTATGTATTTATTATGTTATGTGATGATGTTATGATGATTCATATGCTATGTGTGAATTTATTTATATTGATGATTTTGTGATGATTTTATGATGCGTAGATGGATGCAAATATGATTAGATGAATGCATGTATGTTGGGATGGATGCATGTATGTTTTAGATGGATATATGTGTTTATGTTATGATGGTTTTATGCAATCTTTCAGATTTGATAGATGTATAAAATTTATGATTTTATAGGGTGTGTATGCATCTTTTATATATGTATGCCATATGTATGGGTTGCTAACATTTTTATGCAGGTATGGGATGTGTATGGTAAATGATGACACGTTTATTATGGATTATGGAGATGCATTAATAATGGTGATTTTTAAAAAAATGGGAAATCCTTATGATAAGGAAATGTATTTGATTTTGTAAATTCTTATATGCAATTTGGATGGATAATTAGATATATTTGATTTTGTGAAATGATTATATGTAATATGGAATGGGTGATTATTTTTGTGAAATGATTACATGCATTGTGGAGGGGTAATGATGTAATTTACTTTTATAAATGTTTATGAACTATGGATATGCATGTTGTATTATGAAAAATGTGAATGTATGGCTTATTATTATGGATATACCATAGAAATGTAAATGCAAAAAATATGGTAATGGTCCTAATGTATGAAATGGAGCATGGAAACGAATGTAAAAATGGGTTGGCTAAATGATAATGATGTGGTATTTTTTTCATGACGCAAGATGTGAAGAAGACCTAGGTTAGGTGGATGAGGGATGAAAGCATGGGGGTTATATCGAAGCCTTGGAGTTTGGGATGGTAAGATATGATGAATGTGAAAAGGATGGGAAGGATATGGGTTGGTAATTATGCTAAAAATGTGTTGAGTAATCCTAAAGTTTGATATAGCAAAGGACATTATGCCCCAATGATATATATGACCAATGTCGCCAGTGTATCCTTTACATGGACTTAGATTCTAAAAAATATATATTTTCCAAAACACGCAATACCATTTATAGCCTTAGCGGGTCTTGGAAGGAATGGATCATATATAAATTTTCTTGATTCACACAAGTTAATGACTTGGTGGGTCTATGCAAAGAGGAACCTGTAGTATATGGTGAAAGCATTCACCTCTACCTAAGGTAGAAAGTAGCCTTGGCGGGTCATGCAAAGGACAATCACAAATATAGCACACAAAAATAATGATAATTCCCCTTTTTTACTCATTAAAACACACCAAGATATGAGTAGATCTAGGTGGTCTCAAGTAGGTATCTCCATGGAGTTGAAAGAGAAACGTAAAAAAAATACCCACAAAACTAGCACACGGCCAACATATCTCTTCCCAAGGGTGGGGTAAGTGGCAATAAAGATTATGCCAGGATTGAGAAGGATTCATCCCTATGGGCATAGATGATGAGAACTTGACATAGATGGTGACTAATGGACATGATTGTTGGTATTGATCTAATCATGTGTTCATGAAAGTAGATATGTGTCTACATGTTTGATGATTGTTTTTTCCTTGTTGAGAAAGTCTTGTGAATCTCAAGTGATGGTGATGATCTGGTAGGGAAACCTTATTATTATTGGAATAGTTTATTATGGGGTGGATGTGTTGAAGATGTGATGCTTTATTATGGGAAATTAAAAACTAGGCCTATGATAAACCTAATCCAAGTCAACATTCAAGTACTTCCTCGTGTTTCCATTGGGGGTATAGTTTGTTGGATAAGCATTTAACTCAGTAAGCTTATTATGATAGTGGAGAAAATTATAAGAAATTTGTCTCATTAATCATATGCCTAAGATGGAAGACATGAGAAGCATACAAGTGGATTGGTCATGCAAGTTGTCTAATCAATCATATGAGAAATAGGAGGGAAGACAAAGAGGTGTATGGGTGACTTAGTAATGTAAGAATATGATGATGGTTTTATCTTAGTTGGAGTTGTGCAGATTGTCAAAATACAAGGATAGTGAGGTCACAAATATGGAGATGGAAAAGATTGAGTGGTGAGGAGGAATGTATGGTGGGGCCAAAGCATGGTATAAAAATATTCCTCGTTACAAAATAAAAGGAGGTTGAATTCTAGGGGATGGACAAGAGGGCCAAGTGCAAAGAAGGGATGTATAATGGGGCAAGATCATGGAAGTTTTCTCATCAATTATATTAAAAAGAGGTAAAGTGTGGGAGGTGTATGTATGGTTTAGCGTAGAAAAATTTGTGTTATTTGTATGAAGAAAAGAAGAATGCATTCACAGAGATGAGGGAAGAGAAGGTCGAGTGACAAGAAGGAATGTATAGCGAGGTGGGATCATGGTGTAAAATCTTCCCCGTTACAAAGTAAATGGTGGTTATGTGCATGGTAGAAAAAGCTTCTCGACTATAAAATGGAGGGTGAAGCAGAGCGGTAGCTATTCCAAGTTGTGGTGGGCACATGCATTAATATACGACAATGAAAGATATGGGTGGGTGAATGGAAGGGATGAGGCCTAGTAGATGGTGGATATGACTCTACACATGACACATGTTTTCTAGGTTTTCACCATGGTACTTGTCCAAGATGCCACAAGAAGTGGTTTTCACCATTGGACGAATTATTTCTCTTTACTATTTTTATATTTTTCTTATTTATTTTATTTATTTTTTGATTTTTTTGGATTTTTCATGCATAGAATTTCTTGAGGGGTATAATATTCATCAACTCTTCCAAGGGTTCACCTTCTATAGATTGCACTAATCCATTTTTAGTTTTAATGACATAGGGACCTAACCAATTGGGTTTGAACTT
Source organism: Sequoia sempervirens (assembly GCA_007258455.2). Taxonomy (NCBI): domain Eukaryota; kingdom Viridiplantae; phylum Streptophyta; class Pinopsida; order Cupressales; family Cupressaceae; genus Sequoia; species Sequoia sempervirens. The sequence goes on from VDFB02263900.1 coordinate 150,142, forward strand.
GCATTTCTTTTCACGATCCTATAGATTGCACTAATTTTCTTTGAGGACTAAGTCACCAATCTCAAATTGTCTATGTTTTATTTTCTTGTTATAGCTTTATTGAAGCTGATTTTGATAAACCTATAGGTGATTCAAAGAATTACAATGTTTTTCATCCTATAATTCCAATTATTATACATGGGTCACTCTATATACTTCATTGTCAGTGAGATCTTAAAAGATGGGAGTTTTACCTCAATTAGAAAAATGGCTTCGGCTCCATAGGAAAGGGAATATAGGGTTGCTCCAATGGGAGTGTGTATGCTAGTTCGATAAGCCCACAAGGTAGGATTGAGTTGTAAATTCCAATCATGGCCCACTTTATTGACCATATTTTGAATATTTTTAAGATAAATTTGTTGGTAGCCTCGGCTTGGTCATTTCCTTTTGGGTAGTAGGGAGTGGAAAAATGGTTTTGTATATGGAATTTTTGGCATAGGTCACGGACTTCTTGATTCTTAAATATTTTTACATTATCCATGACAATAGAATATGGAATACCAAAGTGATGAATAATGCAGTGGAGGATAAATTTTGCAACAAAAAAAATTGTGATATATGTTAACAAAATGGCTTCCACCCACTTAGTGAAGTATTCGGTAGTGATGATGATGAATTTGTGGTCATTGGAAGAGGATGGGTGGATTTTTTCAATGAGGTCTATCCCCCATTCTGAGAATGACCATGGAGTGATAATCGGTTGTATCTCTTGTGATGGTGCATGGATTAAGTTGTCGTGTTGTTGGCATAGGCAGAAAGTCTTTACAAATTGATGTGCATCTTGTTCCATTGTCGGCCTATAATACTTGATGTGTAGTAATTTCTTAACGAGAGTGGAACCACTAGAATGGTCCCCAAAGATGCCTCCATGGACTTCACATAAATTTGTATGATCCTCATTAGTGACTAAGCACTTCAAGAGGGTTCCTTTAAAGTTCCTTCGATAAATTGTATTGCCCAACAATGTGAAGCAAGAAGATTTATAGATGAAGGACTGTTGTTGGGAATTGGAGAGATTAGGTGTAAGGGTTTTGTCATGGAGGTAATTGTATATATCTTGATACCAAGGTGAATTGGGACCAACAATGGCACATACTAATTCTAATTCAAGGAGATCATAGGTAGGAATGAATACTTGTCCTATTAGGAATTCATATAGCTGGCTATTTTGGGGCATGTCCAATAGGGATCCAATTGTTTCCATGGAATTAGTTTATTTATTACTTAAATGAGGCACTTGGTCAAATTGTATTTGCATGAAATATTGTTTAAAACTATCCACCATGCTTTATAAGGAAAAAAAAATCATCTTTTATTTGGTATTCATCATTTACTTGCTTGATGACTAACTAGGAATTGCCATAGACCTATAATTTTATGATTTTCCATTAGATAGCTAGCTTGAATCTTATAATCAATTCCTCATATTATGTAATAATTCCTTGAAGGGTGATAAAAAATATTCTTACCCCCAAGCCATGTTGAGTAAAAGATCCATCAAAATACAAGTTTCACCATGTACTTTCATCAAGAGAGAAAATGCCTTCCTTTGAAAATTCCATCAAAAGTTGATGGTTATCCATTAAAAGAGATTTTGCAAGTTGATCAACAACCACTTGTCCCTTTATAGCCTTTCTGTCCACATACTCAATATCAAACTCACTAAGGATCATAACCCATTTTTCCATGTGTTTGATGAGGGTAGCTTTAGAGAGTAAATAATTTAATGGATCTACTTTGGAAATAAGTTGTCTTATGGTTGTGCATGTAATGAAAAAAATTTGGCACAAAATAAAACTACAAGGCATGCCCTCTCAATTATAGTCTGATTTAGTTCACAACCTACCAAAATGCGAGATATGTAATAAATTGCTCTCTATTTTCATTTGTCATCATGTTGTGCCAACAATGCCCCCAGTGCCACTGTGGTAACTGATATATAAAGTAAGAGATGTTTATTTGGATTAGGAGGCATGAGAACTGGTGATGAGGCAAGATAGTCTTTAAGCTATTGAAAATCTTGTTGATAATTGCTTTCCCACTAGAAGTTGACATTTTTGCATAGGAGATGTGAAAATGGTTGGCACTTATTTGCAAGTTGGGCTATGAATTGTCTGATGGCCTGAAGCTTCCATTGAAGGCTGTGCAAATACTTGATATTCTTAGGTGGAGGCATGTCCAGTATTGCTTTGACCTTGGCTACATCAACTTCTATTCTTCTTTTAGACATGATGAACCCAAGGATTTTTCTAGATGTGACACCAAATATACATTTCTTTGTATTTGAACATAACTGGTATTTTTCCAAACGATCAAATATTTTATCTAGCACTTGCACATGAACCGCTTTTGTTTTAGATTTTCCCAAAATATCATCTACATAATCTTTCATGATGACATGAAGCATATCATGAAATATTATAGTCATGAATCTTTGTTATGTAGCTCCTACATTATTAAGACCAAATGACATTACCTAGTAACAAAAGGTTTCCCATGGGGTGATAAAGGCTATTCTATGTTGATCTTCTTTTGTTATCCTTATTTGGTTATATCTTGAGAAGTTGTCTATGAGTGATACCATTTCATGTCGTACTATTAGGTCCATAATGATATCAATGTTAGAGAGTGGGAAATCATCCTTTAGGCATGCCTTATTGATCTCTTGAAACTCATTGTATATCTTGATGCCCCTAGTGGGTTTGGAAACTAGCACTATATTAGAGATATATTCAGGGTAATCAATTAGATGAATGAATCCAACCTCTAGGAGCTTTTGTAACTCCACTTTAACTAAGAGAGATATTTGAGGATGTATTTTTATTAAATTTTGCTTGACTAGCTTGGTATCAGGATATATTAACAAATGATGGACCATAAGAGATGGATCAAGCCCTAGAAATTTTGCATAGGTCCACACAATTTTTTTGAATCTCTATTTAAGGAAAGTTGATATGCTTTGATTCACATCTTCTTCCAAGGTTGCAGCCATGAAAGTGATCTTTGGTTCTTTTGTCCCGAGGTTAATTTCAATAGTTGCTTTATCCAGTATTGTATATGTTTACTTGTATTAAGGAATAGAATCAAGTGCCCCATCTTCTAGAAACTCAAAAAGGTTTTCACTAGAATATACATCTTTTATTTTTTCTTTTTCATAATCTAAAATTGCCCCATGGATGTTTTCACTAAGAGATTGTTCTTTTCTATTCTTTTCTTTTTTAATTTTTATGACTAAGGCACATGATTTTTTCATCAAAGTAAGCATTGTTGTGTAATTTAATTTCAAATTCTCCCTTATGATCACCTATAGGTATATGTTCTCAAACTCACATAATTTCAATGATTGTTTCATCATTCTAGAAAGTATCAAGAATAAGAGGTCCCTATTGATCCTAATTAATGATTTCACGATAAACGAGTTGAAGTTCAATAGAGTTCGATGGTGTGATCGTATAGATGTGTGTTTCCTTGAAGAAATGGGTGATGTGTTCAAAGGGTTCTGATTTGAGCCCCTCTTAATGGTTGTTAATGACATTAGAGGTCTTACCTACTTTATTGTGAGTACATTTAGGCTCATTGAGTACCATCTCAGTTGATACATATGCTAGTCCATGATGGCTCATGTGACGCTTAAGTTGAATAGGCTCCATTGTTACTTGTTCATGAAACCCTAGTCATTTACCTTTATATCCCATACACTAGTATAGAAACAACAATATATGACTAAAAAACTACTAAAAAATGCTTATAAATGACTGAACTTGGTCACGTGACCATTAGTAGTTTATTGCGAGTCATATATAATGCGACCAGATTGATGACTAAACCATTTTTAGTCATTTATTAGTTGTTTTGATTGATCAATTTGGTAGTATATTTAGTCATTCATTTAGTAATTCATTGTTGTAATTTGGTCACTTATTTAGTCATTTTTTTTCCACTGATATATTTAGTCATTGATTTAGTCATTGATTGTTGTTGTCTAGTCACTTATTTAGTCATTTTTATTCACTGATATATTTAACTAGTCACTTATTTAGTTGTTGATTTAGTCATTGATTGTTGTAATCTGGTCACTTATTTAGTCATTTTTTTATTCACTGATATATTTAGTCATTGATTGTTGTTAACTGGTCACTTATTTAGTCAATTTTATTCACTGTTCACTGATTTATGCCAATTGGTAGTACATTTAGTTAATTTAATTATTAATTGATGTGAATTAGTAGTATAGTTAATCATTTTAATTGAGTGATATCTGAGGTTTAAGCATAAAACACAGAAATACACATCAATCATCAATTGCACATAATAAGACAACCATTGAGAAGGAAAAATCGATGAACTTTATTAATAAAAGAAAGGTGTTCTAATTATAGCTTATAATTAGAGTATTACAATTGTTATTTTCAGTCACAAGACTAAAAATATGAGTAACAATATTGCATAGAAATGACTGCAAGAAAGAAACTTCTCCAAAAAACTTCTGCAATAATGGAAATGCATGCTTGAAGCCCTTCAATGCGAGCACATGCCTCTTTCATCTCTTAAAAATTCTATGTGGGAAATATTCCTGGAGCAAGCTATAACATGTAGAATCCAAGAAGGAGAGTGTTGATTGTGTCCCATATATGAAGCTCTCTCCTTCAATGCAGTCAACAATAACCCAGCTAGAATCTTTCCTCCTTTATATGCAATGTGTCATCTGATATGAGCAACATGGTGCTACCTTTTTTGCCATGAATGAAGTTGTGCCTCAATACAACCAAAAAAATTACTATTAGTCTCAATTCAAAAAGAATAAAATTGCATTGTATATTGCAAGTTTACAAAATTCCAAACATAGCAGAAAGATAAATCAATTAAAAAATTGTAGCCTTGTCAACAAATTCCTTAAACAGTGTTCAACATAGGCCTGAAATATGCATATTGAACCTTTGATTTTAGAACCTTGTTCAAAGTTTAAGAAAGGTGATATGCTCAGGTTATAGAATGAAGGCTATCAACACTAACCAGAATGGAACAATATTATCAATAGAAATTTCCTGGAAACCAAGCCCAAGAATGCCATCAAACTTAATTACAAAACAAAAATGTCAACCCTAGTTCATGTGTTGTCTGACTAAAGACCTACACCATAGAAGAATCCATTTATACATAAATTCCAAATTAAGTTGATGAGAAAATATCTTTGATATCCAACTGGGAAGCCTTAACATCCAAAAATTACTAACCTGATGTTTCACTACAAGTTTCCCAACGGTGACATCATCTTTACTTAAGAAACCAGATATTGATCCACTGCCATATTGAATCTCACAGGATTCTCCTTCACAAACAATAAATGATATATATTAATTTTATAGCAACTTCCTTAATATCCCCATGTAAGCAGACTAAACTAAGTGAGGTTGAGGCTTTGAAGTAGAGTACTATCTTCTTGGTATGTACTTGACTTTGATGACTTGTATCTTGAATAAAAATAGCAAGCTAGTTGCATTGTAAAATCATTGTTAATCAATGTTACAAAAATAACCACAAAATCCTCTTTAATTAAAATAATCCTTCTAGATATTTCAGTTAATTTCTAAGAGAGCTAATTTCACTATCCAAATAGCCATCAATCTATTTACTATATATAATTTCCCAGAATTCAGAATTTGAATGTAATGAAACTAACCATAATTACCAAAGATTTGACACCAAAATGTAGTAAAAAATGAATTGTTTGACAGAATGCCTCAAAGAGATGTCATCTCATGGAATGAAATGATATGATTGTAGAATGTGCACAAAATGAATTTTGCAAGGAAGCTCTCAAAATCTTTGAATTAATGAAGCACTCTGGAACACTGACATTTTAAGCTTTGATTGTGTTCTAGATGCATGTAATCATGCAGGTTTAGTGGATGAGGGTTGCACATACTTCACACGTCAGTAACCCTTATTGCATTACATATATAGTTGATCATTAGGTGTGCATGGTTAACCTTCATGCATGCGCTAGCTATCTTGAGGACACCATAAACATTACTACTAAGATGCCAACTAAACCATTGGTTCATATGGATCATGTATGAATATAGGTTGAGTATTCCAACAACACTGCTTTTTTAGTTGGATCCTAAAAATGTTGCAACTTATGTTCTTCTCTAAAACATCTATGTAGAAGCAGGCAGGTGTAGTGAGGTTCAAATAGTAAGGAGATTGATGAAAGATAGAGGAATTAAAAAGATACCTGCATGTAGTTGGATTGAAGGGAATAAAGTGGTACATGTTTTTTTGTGTAGGAGACAGATCACATCCACAAACATGGGAGATCTATGCAAAATTGGAGAAATTGGCTTGGAAAATGAAGGCAGCGGGGTATTTCCAGATTCAAGACTTTTACTCAATGTTGTGGAATAGAAGAAAAAAGAATCATTTATCTACCACCATAGTGAAAATTTAGCAATTGCATTTGGTTTGTTAAACATGGCCCCTAGTACAACTATTAGATTTGTTAAGAACCTTCGAGTATGTTATGATTTTCACACTACATCTAAATTTATCTCCAAGATTGTTGCAAGAGAAATTATTTTGAGAGATGTGAACCATTTCCATCATTTTAATCAGGGACAATGTTCTTGTGGAGAATATTGGTGATGCTAAATGAAACAATCTAAAAATTAGCTTACACTATAATAATGTGCACTACATCAGATATCCAATAATAACAAAGGGACATCCATCAAAGCATAACAGCAGGGATTTTTTTATCATATGTTGTAGTTGCAAGTTCCCTACTAGACATACATGAAAATGTGGAAGCAATATACACAAGGCAAGCAAACTATTTCAAAAAAATGCCTCAAAGAAATGTGATATTTCATTTTATAGTTTAACCGTGATACCGCACTATTTTGACATGATCCTTGTGGTGATGCGGGATGTTACCACTACACCGCACCGTTATTGTTCATCCTTCGCGGTAATGCAAGATGTTATCGCTACATTGAATTGTTATTGCTTGGCATTCGTGGTAATGTAGGATGTTACCGCTACACCGCACCATGTCTTCTTGGCTCTTGTAAGGATGTGGGAGAAGTATTTGATTTATCACCATACCACACATTTATTGCTCGACCTTTGTGGTAATGCGGGATGTTACTACTACACTGCATCGTGTCTTCTTGTCTCTTGCAGTATGGTGGTATTATGAAACTTGTCACAACGGTCTTATGAAACTTTTCACAGCCATATACTACCTTGACACAATAGTCTTATGAAACCTGTCAATATTTATGGGCACCTTTTAAATTACATTCAGATCTATAAGGAAACTATCCTATAGGGATGAAAGTCCCAAGAAACATGGCAATGGGTACACCCATAAATAGTTAACTAGAAACCATGAATTTTCAATGCATAATGGAGAATATACAGAGAGTTAAGTCAGTGAGCAAACATCCTTGGAGAATTGTCATCAAAAGTATGACAATCTAAGAGTTCATAATAGAAAATCATATACCCTCAAAGACCTAACAGTCATAATAGACCTAGTGATAGCTTTCAGAGTCATAAGAATAAATTCATAAGAGAATGGATGCAAGAGCATGAAAAGACACGAAGATGGAAGGGCAGTTGGTAGAGTTGAATAATCGGACCCGTAGTGAGAAGGTATGGAGAACAAAGTAATTTACAGTCAATTGGTGCTTGGGTAAAAAACTCAAAGCTATCCTCGACACCTGGTAAAGTTGTGGCTAACAGCAAATCTACAAGCTGAGGAAGTTCTTCGTGGATGAAATTGGGAATAAAATTCAAAATGGAAAAGAGAGTGGAAAAGTAGAATTTGATGAAACTCTTGCAAAGTTCAAGTTAATGACTAATGCTTTTGTTCATTGTTATAATGGGAAAGATTTTGAACAGTCATCCCGGAATAAAGGATTTTACTGTGATTTTCAGAGCATCTTCTATGCAGTAGGTTGTCTTAGATCAAATAAATGAAGCAAACAATTGTGAAAGAACCAACAATTTTGAATTTGAAACAATGTTGTCTTATGTATAGACTCCCCCTATGATTTGCTCCTAGAATAAGGTATAGCAATTTAGAATTTGAAACAATGGTATATGAACAACTATTTCACCTATCTATTATGCTACAACAATTAACTACAAGCTAGAACATATCCATATCAACATAAAATACTAAGTGCAATTCACCTCAAACTCTGTTGTACCTGATATTTTGGTGTTTCTAGATGGAACCTATAGCGGAAAAGTGTAGTCTACATCTGAAGGAACCATCTTCGAAGCTCTTCCCTGAAATGAGGGTTGAAAACATTAGAAGAAAAGAAATACCATAATTCTAAAGTAACAATTTGTATCAAGCCAAATGTCAAAAAGTATAATTAAAAAAACAAATCCTTACAATTGGACCTCAAATTGGACCAAGCAGATTTATGATTTTATCTTTAGAATGTAGGAACTTTCTTTGTCGGAGCTTCACGGCCTCAAATTGGATCTGAAATTGGACTAATAAAATTTATGATTTTATCTTTAGAATGTAGGAGCTTCCTCTATTGGACCTTCACGACCTCAAATTGGATTTGAAATTGGTCCAGCAAATTTATGACTTTATCTTCAGAATGTACAAACTTTCTCTATCAAATATTAAAGATCTTAAGTTGGATGTCCAATTGGACCAGCAAATTTATGATTTTATCTTTAGAATAAAGGAACTTCCTTTGACAAATATTTGAAAATTCCTACACTTAGGTTCTGCTTCCCAGCGAAAACGCTCGGAAGTGTTTCACACCAGCTCAAGGTACTCTCCAACCTAGTTATTTCACTGATAGCAATCCAATTTTGCTTGAACCATCCATACCCAAACGTTGCATCACAATCTATTCTTCCTACACATAAAAAAATGCCACATATTAGCCCCTTCTAAATAAAACTAAAAATCATCATAAAACCATAATTAATAAATCATTTTAGCTTCAAAAAGAACCCAATGTCATTTATTATCAAAACAAAAGCTATATAAATCACAAAAAATCCATGAAGCCGTCCATCCAAAGAGAAAATAAGCAATGTAAGGATTTGAGCAATATAAATCCAAAGGGTCGTGTTGTAACAGTAATGGAATCACCATAAGAGCACAATCGAGGAACAAATTCTTGTGACTGTAATAATGTGATCCATAACTCGATTGGTCATGTGGCACAGTTGTGTTATAAAAAATACAGGATGCATTCATGTGTGACCCAAGTTTAGTGTGGCTATGTTGTGATAGAAATGGAGGCAATCATATGAGCACAATTCATGTACAAATCACTATCATCACAATTAGGTGTCGATCATCATTAGGTGTATTCAAGTTGACTCAAGTTTAACAGGTTATGATGTAATGATAGTGTGATCCAAGAGCAATTACCTCTTGCTGCAATAAAGAGCTTATAACTCTTGTTGATATGCAAAGTGGTTGTGTTATATCAATTATGTAGTGCATTCAAGCACAACCCATGTTTAATGGGATATTTTGGAGAGTGATCAAGATTTTCTAAACCTTATGAATGTTACTTAAAAGTGTATAGCTTAAACTACAACCCAAGTTTGTTACTTACTTGAATGCAATCTTAGGTTACCATAAACTATAATAATGTGATTTGCTAATAACTATTATGGAAGGTATTAAACCAAGACCCATGATATATAGGATACATTTCTCTGATCAAGTTTACATACCTTAATGATCAAACACAAGCTTCCCACACACTCTAGGATACAATCCAAGATCATACCACAACCTATCAAGACAACTAATTTTCCAACCCAAGATTTAAGGTTATTTTTTAATACCAATAGAAGCATTGGTAAGAGCATGACTAGGGTACAAACCCTAGGCCTCCATAGAAACATAAACCATAACTCTAGTGGATTAGTGAGGTTGCAATACCAAAAATATTGAGACATTGTAGCCAATAACAAAATCTTGCAATCTAAATATTGTAGCCAATAACAAGCACAATATGTAGCTTAGTGACATTTTTAAATGAAATCTATGGTAAGAAGAATGGCAATCACTTGAGGTGTGACAGTCGAAAAGAGGTTGAGCAGTGACAAGATAATAAAGCACAAACCTCGCATAGTAAAGTGGAGACTTTAACAGTGGGTTTCCTTACCCCCTTGCTGACCTTAAGTGTTTTTCAAATGCTATTGGCAGTGTTAGACAAGGAAAATGCAATCATGGAATGACTATCCAAATGAAGTAACAATGATAATCATAGGTTCAATGTTTCTTCTTAGCCATTGTATAATGGAGGTAGTGGATTGCATGTTTGGGTAGTGTTTTGAGACTCATCAAATATGAGAGAATAGTGAATAAATACCTTGTGGAGTATGAAGTAGTGACAATAAGGTTGAACGATCTTAAAACCCACAATACCATGAAAAAATGAGTCCCCTATAGTAAGTAAGTAGGCAGTCTATAGGGCATAGTTTGATCTTATAGAAGGATGCTATTTGAGATTGTAGCTGAGGGTGCAATATCCAGTCTTAAAGGCAGTTAGCAAAGCAATAAATGTGCAAGAAAAACAAATCGTACTCAACAAACAATTCACAATGTTATCTTGCATAATTCCTTGAGTTTGAAGACAAAAATCTCATTGTATCTTGATGAAAGTAGTGACCTTAATGGTCAATCACTAGCAACCATGATTTTAAAACATGCTATTGTGCTTATGGAGGCAACATTTTAAGCAAGGAAGTGAGTGGTGGTTTGGAACAATGGCAAGTATGAAGGACTTGTGTTATATGCATTATCTTAACACAACATCCTTAGAAAAGATTGAAGGTGGATTATGGAACTCAAGGGTTACCATGATAAGGATTAAAGGAAAGACTGAGATCTATTTAAAAGCCACTATCATGAAGATATTAAAGATGTCACATGCGCAGTTAGAGTAATGAATATAGTGCCAAAGAGGACAGTGTGCTAGGGAAGATTTAGGAGATCTCCACATTATCTAATCACAGGAAAATACATCATTTATTTTTTTTTTAATTAAAATAAATCATTCTAAAACCTATATAGGATACATTGATACTTCAAAAGCATCTGATTTATTTTTTTTAATTAAAAGAAATCATTCTAAACCCTATATAGGATACATTGATACTTCAAAAGCATCTAAAGGAATTTGAGATTATGCAAATATATGTCAATTAAATACCTGGATTACAAACAATAGTGCAAACAATGTAACCCTTGTTGAGTAGAGCATGAATGAGATAAGCAGCAATGAATCCTATACCTCCTGTCATGCACATCTCCTTACCATTCTCTATCATTCTTTACTAAAACACTTCTCCATTTTGGCAGGCTACACCTAAAAATAAGGTTTCGACAAAGGTTTTAGAGTATGTTTATTAAAATAAAAACTCCATTCTGGCAGGCTACGCCTGAAAATAAGATTTTGACGAAAGTTTAGAAGTATGTTTATTAAAGTTTTAGAGTATTTTGGCAGGCTATATTCTTGATTCCTTAAATGATTTATTCAAATGGGTTGTGACTAAATAAATGACTAACTATTTAGTCATTTATATTTGTGTGACTAAATAATTTTTAGTCAATGACCAAATTAGTCATTTATTTACTCATTTATAGCTGAGTTGTAAAAAATTAGTAGAATTTAGTCATTTTTAGTTGTTGTGACTAAAAGTTTTAGTCACCTAGTCATTTATTTTCCAAATTCTACTAGCGATATTTTTACATGTCATGACCTTTTGGATATCTATATATTTTAAAAGGAAGTGACTATTCATTTTTTATCCTTGTATAGCCATGAGGAAATATCCTCAATGAAATGTTCTTTGTCTAGTAGCCCCCATTTTTTGAAGCTTTAAAAAGTTATCTCAGGTTCTACCTTTAATTCCTTGGGTTGACCATGGGACTGAGGTCAGAGTGTAAGTTATCCTACATAGAAGGAATTGTGTAGTCCATACTCTCCATATTCCTTGTCAGTGATCTTGATCTTGACTTTGGGAATGGATTGTGAGGTGGACACAAGTTTTAATTTAGAGGGGTCTATGTAGGATGAGGAAGTGGATGTGACATCACTAATAGGAAAATTGTGTGAGTGGTTATAACTACTTCAAAAAAAAAATCAGTTTTGAAATGGTTGAAGATTTGTCAAGATGGTAACTTCATTATCATTGTATGAAAATTTGATGCACTAATGATAGGTGGATGGGATGGATTTCATGTAATGAATCCATGGTTGGCCAAAAATAATATTGTATGAGAGATAAAGAACCAAGATTTGACACGTAGTTTCCATAGTAGTTGGTCCAACTTATATAGGTAGTTTTATAGTACCCTTAGATTCTCATTCAACATCATCATAAGCTTTGATAGTTATTTTCTTTTGAGGGTTGATGACATCTTTAGAATAGCCCAATTGCTTGACTAACTTTAAATTACACAAATTGAGACTAGATCCACCATCTATTAGGACTTGTTTAAAGGTGTGTTTATGGATAAGGGCTTCCATATGGAGTGATTTATTATGGAGGTGTTGGTATGTAAATATTTATTTGTGAAGGAGAGGTGATGCATGCAGGAAAGGTGCCCAACTATGGCTTGGAATTGGTTAATGTTGATATTGTTAGGTACACATGATTCTTGCAATGCTTTATATAAGATGTCTTTATGAATAGGAGAGGTACAAAGTAACTCTAAGATAGAAATTTAGGTTGGATTATTAGAAATATGTTCCAATATGTTATGTTTAACAAATGTAAAAGGAGATAAGGAGGATGGAGCTCCTTGAATTGTCACTCGACCTCTTCAGGTGGAGACAACGCAATTGGAAGCTTTGTTAGTAATGATAGTGATAGATTCATGACTTTCTTCTATGTGGCCAATGATTGAATTATGGGATGGGTTTGAAGGGTATTGGTGTAAGTGTATGATATTGGTTTATGACCTAAAAATTCAATCATGAAACTGAATGATAAATAGTAAACAAAAGCATTCATAATCAAAAGATCATATCAATAAAGCAAGTTGAATCAAACACAATGCAAACTTGCACACATACAAAAACATACAACTTGTCCTAGCATAGCTCCATTGTTATCCTCTATTCACCTTGGAGAATGGTTTTATAGTACTTGCTCTCAGATTTTTGGTAGCACAATAACAATAAAAAACTAAAAATACTAGTATAGTTTCTTTGCACAATCTGGGACAGAGAGATTGGTGATTGATAGGTTTGTTTTATAGATTAAGTGATACCAATCAATGGTTGAGATTTGATGAGATACTAAGTAGATCAATAGATGAGAATCCATGAGAGGAATTGATGAATAGTTAACTAACTGCATGGTTTTAGGTAACTGGCCGTATGGATCAGTTAATAGGATTGATTGGAGTGATAACTGAGACTAATAGTTAGTGGATTGAATTGATTACTTAGTGAACTTGAAGTGAGTGGGAGTGAAGTGGATTTGATTAATGAGTGGACTAAATGTATTTCTTAATTAACTAGTGAGGTGGAAATGCATGAGTATTTAATAATTAAATTAATTTTAATTATTATTTACATGTGCAAGGTGGCAATAAATAATTTTACTTATTTTGGACAATATTGTGAAATAATTAGATAAATTAAATAATTAAAAGTAATTATTTAATTTGAGAAGTGGGAATTGGATAAGCATTAATTAAATAATAATAAATTATTTAATTAAACTTTGGAATAGAATAATAATTAATAAATCAATTAAATAATGTTAATTAATTAATTAGTATAGATGAATAAAAGTGAAATAGATAATTTAATTAGATAATTAAATTATTTAATTAAATTTAGAAGATAGATTGATGGTACCTAATGATGGAAAATGATGATGTTTTGGTAGGAATATGTTAGTCAAATCTAGGTGTCTACATTTTGCCCCTCTTTGAGACAATGCATTTCTATAGTGTTGTTTCAAAGAAAGCATGAAATGATTATGATTATGATGACATGTATCAATTGAATGAAGACATGAAGAGATAAAAGTAGGATGCCCCCTCAAGAGGCTGACGAAAGAATGAAATTGTTGGGTCAAACTCTCGAAAAGGATTGGAGAGATGTGATAGAGGTGAAGAAAATGGAAAGAGTAGGATAAGAAATATTTGGAATGAGTAAGGTGGGGTGAGAGGAGGTAATGAGATTGTGAGTTAATATGGTGGAATATAGTAAAGAGATGATTATTGTTGATTGATATCACATAATTGGATAGATAATAAATGAGATGAAATGGATATAAATGAGATAAATGAATGGATATAGAGTGATGTGGATAGATATTGATATATAGTGTGAAGGAATAGATGAAGAAAATGGTAAATTAAGCAAAAAGAAGTTAGGTGGATGAAATGATAGATTTGTGAAGGAATGTGGGAAAGGAAATGGGTTAGTATGGTAGACGAAAATAAAAGATGAGGATGACGAAGTAGGGTGAAAATGACAAGGGAATGGGCACAAATGGAGAATTAAATGGTGCATTTGAAGGTAGGTGTGAAAAATTATGCCCTAAGTGGGAGCAATTGTAGGTGAGTACAATTGTGCCTTAAGTGGGAACAATTTCTTGATAGATGTGCATAATTGTGCCTTAAGTTGGTGTAATTGCATGATATATGGGTGCAATTGTGCCCTAGGTGGGTTTAATTGCATGGGTGGATGAGGAAATGGTTATTTGTTGATCGGTGTCACACATTGGAATGCATGAGAAATAGAGTGATGTAGATGGATATGAGAAATGATGGAGAATGTGCTTTCTATTTTGTGTTATTTTTATCATCATAGAGCTTATTGTGGTAAATGGATATATGTACACCAATTTGAGACAAACCTTGGTGACTATGGTATTCTTTACATGGACAATAACACTACAAACAAGAAGGATTATCCTCATTCATACTAGACATAATAGAACATTGTCGGAATATGTGAGGGAAATGATCTCAAAGCATGATATCCCTAGTGCAAAAGGGTATTAACTAACCTTATACATGTAAAGAAAGTTTTTCAATGCTAAAATCCATTCCAACAAACACAAGGAATGTATATGCCCCAATAACGTTTAAGAAAATCCACAAACACAACATTCAAAAGCAATGACTTTGCTCCATTATTACTCCTCTAATCACTTTGAGATATCCTCGAGGAACTTTGGTATAGGACAATAAGATAAATCAAGCAATAAAAATACTCAAAGACCAAACAAATCAACAACTATAAAATTTTCTTGTCAAAAAGTGGATAATGTGTATTGTAGGAAGGATACATTCATTAAGGCATGATTTGTTGGATAAGATGTTTGAAGCTGATTTAGAAATAGATCAGTAGATTGTGGATAGTTTAATAAGGATTTTTTATTCATGATTGTTTCATGAATTCTCAATATCTTTAAGTATTGCATAGTTTATTATTGCTTGGATGTCTTTTCTAGGTGATGGAAAATTATTATGGATATGGTAGATGATGTGATTTGAATATTTGGAATTTTTTCATGTTTTTGGAATTTTGGGATTATTTAATATTTTGGATTTTTATTTTTTTTGAGGGTGATGATAATGATGAAGAGATATGGATGTGTAGGGATGTCAAAGACCTTTTGAGATCTTATCGCTAGCCAAGCTAAAAATGATTGATCAGATTGATTGATTGATTGATGATAGTGATAACATTGTTGACGATAAGAACAACACAAGGATAGTGTTGTTAAGATAGGAACAACATGATGATTAGGAAGGATACATCCCGATGATGATTGGATAAGATAGATCAAGATTTGTAGCCATGTGAGGAACAAAATCTATTAGATAGTTTGATAACCCACTAGTGTGTAGGAAAGATGTGATTGATGGGGTTTGTTTGGATTGAAATTTATGGAGGATATTGATGTAAAATTTTATTCATGAGATGATGAAAAATGCTTGAAAGTGATTTTTTTTTTTTTTCAAGATATTTGATTTTTTAAGATTGTTAGAAGATGTCTAGATCATAAAGTGAGCTAGAAGATATATATAAAGATTTGTTCCAAATCAGTATGTAATCACCTGCCCCCGGTGTCTATCAATGTATGGAACACTACGAGTGGATGAATGGACTAGTGTGATGGAAGTCGATATGTGAAGGATAGGCATTAAGAAAATAGATCTAGGATAAGGGATATTTTCCAAGGACTATCTCATAATAGGATAACATGTTTGACCCAATCTAGTTGCTCAGATAGTGTTATGTAGGTGATGGTATGAAATAGGGTAGTCTATTATCAAAGGAAAATGACCATGTCAATATTTTGCCAAAAACATATTTTGAAGTACATATGCCCCTAATCTTCATCAAGATCAAGATGGATAGGGAAGATGGATGAAAGTGGAATAGATTAGATGAATAGTGGTGTTAGGATATAATGGCATGATGGATGAGATAAAATTCCCACAAGAGGAATGGTACACATAGATAATCAATTGTTACACATAACACATATTTGTCAATCTTTCATCATGGTACTTGTCGAAAGCACCATAAGAATGGTTTTTGCTATTGGACGAATTGTTTCTTTAGATTTTGTTTTCTTTTTTTGCTTTTTTTTTCTTTTTTTTTGAATGATCATCAACTATGTTGGACCACCTAGTGATGTGGATGTAGATATTGTCATAGTGTGTCAATAATGTCCTACTTTAAGGAGTTGTATCACCAAGATAATAACACTTGTATACAACCCATGGATGTTATTGTGATCCTCTTTGATACTAGTGTTGGAGTACAAAAACACTGATAGCCAAAATCAATTCAATTGTTTCCCATAACATTGTTTCTTTGTTATAATTGAATGTTCAATTACTAGAATGTATTCAAACGCAATAGCCAAGAGTAGATACTTGAATAACATGAAAGTTCAAATGCTGCAAAGTACATAACTGAAACAACAAGACTAAATTGCATGTGACATGAAAACCATATGAACCACAACACCATAACACAATGATTTATGAGTGGAAAACCCTCATAGGGATAAAAAAACCACTCAAAAAAATTGCCTCACTGGCTTAATAAAATCCCATTGATTATAGAGCCTCACTGGCTACACAATATGCCTCACTAGCAAAGGAACCTCACTGGTTACAAGTATGCCTCATTGGAAAATACAACTGCCTCATTGGATTTTCAAGTTAACAACTGCCTCACTAGAAAAAACTACATGGTCTTAATGACCAATCTCTAATGAAAAGGAAAACTATTTCAGGGGGTTACCCTATTACAACATGCACCAACAAAATACACCTTCAAAACCTTCTCACAAAGCACACACTTTGACAATCTTCAAAGACCATGTGTAGATTATTCTTCCTTTTGTTCACAAAGATATCATCTTCAACATTATAACAAAGACTTGTGATAGGTATGCAGATCATGTCCACTCATTTTTTTAATGCATAAAACACATCATAAACAAAGATGCATTGCTTCTATCTGCACTATCTTGACAAAGACATATTGTTTCTATCTTCCAAAATACTCAACACCATTTAACACTATTCCTTAATTCATTATAGTGTGCAGACAGTTAGAACACACTTCATAACTAAAACCCTCACTAACATCTATTATATTGCTACCTTGTTTCTTCAATTTGCATTTGGTTCTAGTCTCCTTATGATCTTCCGATCACCATGGTGTCTCCCATTTGGTTTCCTTCACACCTAATTCCAAGGTGAGCACTACACTTTTCACTGCGCAAAACCCCTTTCCTCTCAATCCATCAGTGTAACAAAAACCAGTTACTAAACTGTTAGTTAAAACTGCTTAAAGATCATAATACAGATGAAAGTACCCATCAAAAATGTACATTTGAGAAGAATTTGTTCACCTTTTTTGAAAACAAAACTTTTGTCTTCTAAACCTGCAACCTCATCAACATTGAACTTCTTTTGGTCGATATAATATAAGTCTTTATATGACTAGACAACATTCTTCCTTTGGGCGAGATGAAATAAGTCTTTATAAGACTTAAACCCTAGATCAAGACCCTTAGAGTATAACATAGTCTTTTGAGAGTTGATATGCTTAGAAACTTAGGTTATGAAATATAGTGATCATAAATAGTTAAAAAACCTAAGATGGGATTACCACCATGATGCAAAGGAAGGACAAGTTTCAACAAAACTTGACTGCCCTAATTCACTTCCTTTAAGGTTTTCATTGAACCCAAGGCTTAAGCCCTCTTCACATTCTTTACCACTATTGACCATTGAGCTTATTGGATCACCAAATATGAAAAACACATATTGAAGGGATGGAACAACATAAAATGGTGGGACAACAATATTTCAAGAACTTTTGACTCATTAATTATCTTCATGCAACTTATCACACTGACAATTCCTTAACAAGACTTATACTTTGACAAAAGCAATAACCAACACCACAACAAGGAGAAACAAAGGAAACATCAAGGGAAGACTTGTTTTGAGATAAAAAAAATATCATGAAACACCCCTATGTGAAGCCCAGCAACGTGACCATTCATAGTTTCCAACTTTTAACCTTAAACTGCCAAAATTTTTCCTTTTGGGACAGTCACAAAAACTTACATCAAACTAACAAATTTGAGCAAAATCTTTAAGACACAAGTCTAAGGGACCTTTCTTCACAACCCTACATCATTTTTTGGGAAATTTCAATCCTTCTTTTACATCCTTCCAGACTCTTTCTCTGGCTTTTGTCAACTTTACTGCCTGATACATTCACAATATCAGACTACTAGTGAACTTTTGCATGTGAAAACTTTAACTCAATCCCCTAAAACTTAGGAATATGGTAAACTACATAGAAAAAAAGGCTCTCCAACCATTTTGGTGATTTTTCACTGATGGAGAGGAGAGTTACATGTTATTTTATGCTCATTGTTACCCTAGATAGGGTTTCTATCGCATGGAATAAAACTACTATAACTTTTGATCTACTTGATGAAAAATGATGAAAAAAAAAGTGAAATTTACTAGATTCACATGCATACAAGATCCAATAGGTTACATAATCATTGGTGGTCCGTACAGACTGTACCAACAATCAGAAATGACTGAAACAATAGAAAACCCAGAAAATCAACTTCTTTCCTTCACTAAATTACAAAATCAGTTGCTCAACACTATGTTTCGACTAGGAGGGAGTCTTTTTCTTACATTACAAGTGTTTCCAATCATTAGAAATCATTTTCTTGAATGCATGTGATAGTTACTTGACTCCTTCACTATGTGAAGGCGGAGGTTGCATTCATAAGTGTTAGATTTGCAATTACTAAGGGCTATGCCAAATTATGGGTTGAAGACGACTCTTTGAACATAATAAATTATCTATGTGGCACTCATCCTCTGAGTTGGAATTTCAATCAACTCATTAAGGATATGATAATCATGTTACAATCTTGTGAGGAGAATCGTGTCTCTCATGTTTACCGAGAAGGAAACTTGTTGGCATATTTTTTTGCCAACGAGGCCGTCAGATTAAATGATTTTCGTTCATGGGAGGAGGGATTGATCATTCTCAATAAAGCTAGGAGTTTATTGAGGAATGATGGCATGGGTTGAGTTGATGCGGCATTCATGGTCTAGTACCTTCCTTTGTTTCGCACACTTTGTGGGTGTTTTTTTCTCTTTGGTTTTCAGCTGAGTGTTATTCGCAAGGGTTTGGTGTTTCTGGTGTTGCTAGCAATGGGCGGTGATAGGAGTAGAATTGAAGCACATTCCTATGGGGACATTCGAAGAAAGAAGCTCTAGAATATTATACACCATGGAAATTTTACTCCATTCTTGGAGAAGCTTCATGGGCATGATCCCAATGCCTCAGTGTAATTTGTATCTTTCAAGCATAATTGCAAGCTCAAGGTTAATGGTCTAGAAGTGGAGGTAAATTAGGATTTAATTACTTCTGTTACTAGGATTCCGACAGTTGGCCGTAAGTTCTACAAGGATAAAAAGAGTAATGAGGAGGCAATGGCCCAGTTTTTTAAAGATGATGAGCACAAGAAATTAGTTAATTTGAAGACCTGGGGCTATGAGAGAAAATCCCTCAAGAAAATTTGGGCAATCGTTGTTGAGATGCTTATGCATTATGTGACTCTAGAGGGGATGTTTACGGCTATTTTTGGTCGCCATTTTACTCTCCTCAACCATTTTAGACATGGTTTGTTCATTTTGTTTCCTTTCTTTCTGTTATCATCTTTGGAGGTCTTTGTATACACTCATCTGAAGAATAGGAGGGGGCCCGTCCTCCATGAAGGGCTTATTTTATTGATTATGGAGCATGCTAAGTCTCTCATCCATGATCTTTCCATCAAGGGAAAGGAGAAGACTCTAAGTGATGTGTCATCGAGCTCAGAGGCCTCTTCAAATGAGGAGGAGGAATGGAATGAAGAGGAGGAGGATTTGTCTTCGGTGGTTGTGGCTACTTCTTTCAAGAAGAGGAAGGTGGGTGGTTCTAAGAGTAACAAGGCAGCTAAGCGGCTTTCCCTTTCTGAGAGTGAGGACATGGAAATGGCCTCAAATGATTCCACTCCCAAAATTGTGGAGGTGGTTGTTGGTAATGATGTTGTTGGTGGTGGCCTTGAGGTGGGGAAACAGAATATTGCTACAGGTTTGGTGGACAAGTCACATAAGCTGTCAAAGCACATTAATAACCTGAAGAATAAGGCCTCAGATGGTCCGGCTAAGGACCCCATTGTGTTTGGTGATGGCAAGGATTCTTGTGATAAGACGGTGGCCATTGAGGATTCCCCAATGTAGGATATGCCCAAGATGGAGCAGGATGAGGAGTTAAGGAGTCTAGATGAGGAGGATGCGGAGAAGAAAAAAGCTAAACAGGAGCCTTTGAAGGTAAATCCTCTTTTCAATGACTTTTCTTACCTTGATGATGACACTACCTCCATGTATGATTTGCTAGATATGGCTTGGGTTGGAGCTACTGGTACTTTTAAATTAGCTAAGTGGGCTCTGCATGAGTTCAATAAGATTAGTATTAAAATTACAGGTTTGAAGGAGAATCTGAAGAATGTTCTGAAGGGTTCGGTTCTAGACATTCTTATTGATATAATGGTGGACCTTGAAGGTTCATATCATGACTTCAAATCTTTGTGAGGAAAGGTTGGTTGCTTTGGAAGCTAAGGTTTTGGGTATGAATGTTGATATCAAAAAACTATTGTAGGCATGTCATATCTTTGTGAAGAACAACGCAGACTCCTTGGAAATCCTTTTTAGAAATATTAGTGAGCTCAGGGAAGATCAGGTTTACTTCTTTGAGCTTATAGAGAAAAGAGCACACAACTAAGGGAAAAGGTAAAAAAGTTGCTAAGAATGATGACAAAGGACCTGTTGTTAGAGGGTCGGTTGATTGGAAGAGATCCTTTTATGCTGAGAAGGAGTTGTTGGATATGGTCAAAAGACATAGGAACCAGCAGATTGAGGTGGCTAAAACCCTGAGTAGCTTGGCCTAGTGTCTGGTCTTCTTCTTTGTTGCTTTATGTTTCCTGCTGGGTGTAGGTTTCTTTTCGGTTGTTTTGTTGTTTTGTGGCTGATGGGTGTTGTTGGTAGTTAATTGCTATATTTTTGTCTAGCACCCATTTTGTAGTGTTTTTTGGCTATTGGGTTGTTGTTGGTGGCCTTTTGAAAACCCTTTCTAGCCACATTTTGTGTCTTTTGTTGTAAAAGGTTTTGGGTCCCTTCAAAACCTGCTTTTCCCATATAATCAAAAAAGTTACTTGATTATTTGACACTTTCTAAAAATTTCATGACATCTTTTTATGCACACTTGGAAACTTTTTGCAACTTTACACCAACGACCCTCTAAGCACTCCAAGGTAGATTACATTATCAAAAATGGGCATACATGACCTTAGGGAACTCTAAAACACACAACACAACCTAAAACCAAAATTACACAAAATATGCTAAATAAGGTCTTGGTGACCCTACACCATACACTCAATGGAAAGAAACTCAAGTCCCACTTGAGTGTAGGTCTGCAACTGTATAACCATGTTTGATGATATTAGACTCAGACATCCAAGTAGCATCTTTCATAGGAAGACCCCTCCATTTGACCAAGTATTGCAAATAGGTGGTGTTTCTTGTCTTCTTGAGCTCCTTTCTATCCAATATGCACTCCAACTCTAAAGGTTGGCTAGGAGGAAGGTCCTTGTTCCATTCTTCATCTTCAAATGCTTGAGAACCTGATTCATTACCTGTAACAACATCCCCTTTGAAAGGGTATAGGTCAGATACATTAAAAATAAGGTGAGATTCCAATTCCACTTGGTAGTTCAATCTCATAAGCATTGGGACCAAACTTGTGAACAACTCTACAAGGACCAATTTTCTTCATTTTCAGCTTGGAATATTGTCCCTTAGGAAATATCTTCTTCCTTAGATGAGCTAGAACTAAATCTCCAACCTTGAAAGTGAGTTCTCTCCTCTTTATATCAGCTTGTTGTTTGTATTTTTCCACACTTCTTTGCAAATGATCCTTGACCTGTTGGTGAATCTCATTCATAGACACAACAAATTGTTCAACCTCACCACTCATCCTCTCCATTCCCCTGGTATCTCTTAACTCAAAGACTCCTCGAGGCTACAAACCATAAACAACTTCAAAAGTACTCTTACCCACACTCTTATTCACTGAATCATTCTAGGAAAATTCTACTTGAGGCAAGACCAGATCCCACTGAGTAGAATGCTCTTTTGTAAGACATCATAAGAAATTACCAAGGCTCCTATTTACCACTTTAGTCTTCCCATCAGTTTGAGGGTGATAGGCATAGCTGAAACTAAGATTAGTACCAAGTTTCTTCCATAAAGTTCTCCAAAAATTCCCAACAAACTTACTATCTCTATCTGAAACAATACTCAAAGGTAAACCATGAATTCTCACCACTTCCTTGAAGAACAAACCAAAAATGTATGATGCATCATTAGTCCTCTTGCATGGGATGAAATGTGCCATCTTGGAGAACATGTACACTACAACATAAATAGAATCAAAACCTCTAGGTGTTTTTGGTAAACCCATTACAAAATCCATGCTTATAGACTCCTAAGGCCTATTTGGAATAGGAAGAGGCTGATATAAGCTTGCATTTGTACTTATTCCCTTGGACTTTTGAAAAATAACACATTTCACAACAAACCTTCTTACATCATTGTAAGAGAGGGGGACCACCGCGTGCAAGACCCCAGGTCACAAAGGATCAAGATGCGAGAGGCTGCCCTAACTTACCTTAGCTAAGTGCAATGTTTAGGGTATGTAAGGCAAGGGTAATGAGGACCGTAGGGTCCCTTGGTTACTCAGCAAGCCCGAAATGCAAAAAGAGGCTAGGCGAGCTGGTTTCTAGGTTTAACATTGTGTCTCAGGAGACTCTATGTCCGAGGATAGAAGCACATACTTTGGACAACAGTGCGGCGCGCTGGCATCTCAAAAGTGTGTTGTCGTCCATACGGCCAGACAACGACAAAGATGGGGTTAAGTCACTAAAAACTAGCTAATGGCCTAGAAAACTAACTAAAGGGCCAAAATGACAGAACTAAGTAAATTAAATAATCTCTAATATTATAAAGTAAATAAGCAAGAGTGATAAAGATGAGGAGAATCTCACCAATGAATTCATTCGCTAGTTGATTCTCTGAAAGCTAGCACGCCTACACACAACAATAAGGAAAATGTTGGGGGGCTATATAGGAGTCTGCCTTAGTCAGACCCCCATTTAGGTGTTTCCACCACCATGGACAACCAAAAGAATGAGATAAAGAAGAAATACGTAAAGAAAGCAAAAGCACTAAAAAATAGTACTATGCTACTCACCAAATGATAGAGGAGAGGAGAGGGAAGCTTACCACCTCTACCAAGAGCACTCAAGGCTGCTTGGGGGAGAAATGAGAGGAACTCAAGCCTCTGCTGCAAATGGTGTGGTCCCAAACATGCTCTATCGAGTTGATGAAGTGTGATATTGCTACAATGGAATGCTTGGAATGCTTGGAAGTGAGTGAAAAATGGATGCTAAAGTGTGAGTATGGAAGCTTTAAGTGTGAAAGAATGAAGGCTTGATCTATTGAAGAGTTGGAATGCAAGTTCAAGGCGTGAATATGAAGGAATGAGGAAGAAAATGGCCATATTCGGGTCGGTTGGCCGAAGGAGGCATTACAAATTTTTTGCCAATGGGAAGAGTAACGCCTCTACTGGCTCAGCCACAGGAATCTGCTAGGGATGTAAGCGCGCCACATAGACATTTGCGCACTACATGGGCATCCCCGACAGAAACGCCTCCACCGACACACAAAGTAGGCTCCACGTGGACCGCCAACAATGGGCTTAAGTAAATTTAAGCCTCCAACTTTCATTTTCTAAAGTGTATAAAGGAAAAAAGGGGAATTGTGCCTAGGGTGCAAATTCACTCTTATACAATCACTTTGCATTTTAGGCCAAAAATAGTGTCTTCTCAGCTGCTCCAGGATCTTATCAAGACCAAAATGACCTGCAAGGCTACCACTATGCTTTTCTTTGATCAAATTATCCCTCATAGAAAATTTAGGCACACAAAGTTGAGCACCCTTGAACAACAAGCCCTCTTGAATCAAAAAATTAAAACTTATCTCATGAGGAAAACCATTAAATTGACTACAAGATGCATAAATTTCCTTGAAATCAACATCATCTACATACATACCTTTTAGTGCTTCAACACCTATACTTTGCAATTGGATTTCTTACACCATGAGTGTCCTTCTACTCAATGCATCAACTAATTTGTTTGACTTCCCCTCCTTATGTTTGATAGTGAATGTGTAACCTTGCAAATATTCTACCCATTTGGCATGCCTATGACTGAGTTTGTCTTGACTATTCAAAAATTGGAGAGCATGATTATCAGTAAATACTATGAATTCCTTTGGAAGTAGGTAGTGTCTCCACTTTTTCAAGGACTGAACTAAGGCATACATTTCTAGGTCATAGGAAGAGTATTTCTTCTTAGTTTCATTGAGTTTTTCACTAAAGAAAGTTATGGTCCTACCCTCTTGAATTAATACTACCCCTATGGCATAACCACTTGCATCACATTCAATAGTAAACACCTTATTGAAATCAGGTAAATCTAGTATGGGCTGCTCTGCTACCCTCTTTTTCAAGTATTCAAAACTCTTTTCAGCTTCACTAGTCCAAACAAACTTCTTTCTCTTTTCTCCCTTTATAGTATCAAGCATTGGAGCACAAATATGACTGAAACATTTAATATATTTTCCATAAAAAGTGGTCAAACCATGGAAATTCCTTACCTCAACAATTGATTTGGGTGTAGGCCAACTTAGAATAGCTTCAACTTTGTTGGGATCCATTTTCAAGGTGTCATTTATAACCACAAAACCAAGATACACCAACTCTATTTTCATAAACTCGCATTTCTTCAAATTGATCATTAGTTACTCTTCAAGCAATCTTCTCAAAACCAAATCCAAATGGTGCAAATGTTCTTCCTTAGTTTTACTAAAAACAAGAATTTCATCAAGGTAAACCACAACAAACTTACCAATGAAAGGTTTGAGGACTTCATTCATCAACCTCATGAAAGTGTTGGGTTCATTTGAGAGACCAAAAGGCATTACAAGCCACTCATAAATCCCCTCATTTTTCTTAAATGTTGTCTTCCATTCATCCCCTGGTCTGATCCTAATTTGGTGATACCCACTCTTGAGGTCTATTTTGGAAAAGTAGCATGCTCCACCTAGAAAATCCATCAAATCTTCCATGTGTGGAATGGGGAACCTATATCTGATTGTAATCTTATTGATAGCCCTGAAATTAGTCACATCCTCCATTCACCTCCCTTCTTTGGTGCTAAGATAGTAGGAATCGAACAAGGACTAAGGATTTCTTTGATTAGGCCCTTATCAAGCAACTCTTGAACTTGTTTCTTAATCTCTTCATTTTGATGTGGTGTCATCTTATATGTTGCCTTATTAGGTAAGCTAGCCCCTAGTCAGAAATAAATGTGGTGGCTAATATCCCTCATAGGAGGAAAAGTTCTTGGGAGTTCATCCACTACTATATCATCATACCTCTTTAGCAAGTTTTGAATTTCCAAAGGCAACTCTTCTTTCTTTGTTGTTGTCCCAATAGTCCTAGGCTTGACTATGATGGAAAAACCCATTTTCTCCTCTTCTACAGTCTTTATGAATTCCTTTTCTCCTACCAACATCACATTGGACTCTACTTGTGTTTTTTCTTCATCTTTCAATGGTGTTAGAGTGTATGATACTCCATCTTTCTCTATCACATATGTATTATTTCTTCCATCATGCTTGGCCTTTCTATCAAACTGCCATGCCCTTCCAAGAAGCAAATGACAAACATCCATAGGGATGATGTCACACAAAACATTGTCCTTATAACCCCCTATATGGAATTCTACCCAAGTTTGTTCATTCACTAATACTTGCTTCCCTTTGTTTAACCAAGAAACCTTGTATGGAGTGGTATGAGGCACCCTTTGTAGCTTTAACTTCTCTACCATTTCAATAGAAACCAAATTATCAATACTTCCAGAATCAACAACTCTACAACATTTACCTTGGCTCTTGCATGTAGTCCTAAAAAGTGATTTTCTTTGTGGTGGTTCTTTGTCCATGGGCACCTTAATCAAGGTTCTTCTCATCAATAGGGACCATCCCACTTCTGGTTCTATATTTTGTGATGGTGAATTGACACTTTCAGCATCAACTCCGCCTTGTTCAATCTAATTTCTTCTCTCACTTTTATAAGAAGTAGATGGCTGGTCCTCAATGCACTACCATGGTTGGTGGCCTGAAAATTTATTGCATTTGTAACACTTTCTAGTGAATCCACGTGAGCCTCCTCTATTGCTAAATTTTCCTCTAGAACTTGGCCTTCTTCCTCTAAAGCTGCCCATTGAATCTAATGTTTGCTCTTATGAGTTACTTGTCTCTCCTTGAGACCTTTGGAACTGTCCTCTACCAGGAAAAGTCCCTCTTCCTCTAAAATTTTTCCTTCCCCTACCTCTACTTTGCTTTTCTTGTCTCCTTTTCAACTTGTCTTCAGCCCTTATGGCCAACTAAAAGCACTCTTCTACTATACTTGGACTTGTCAGACTGAGTTCATCTTGTAGGCTATACTTTAGCCCATTCAAGTACCTTGCAACTTTGTCAACATCTTCTTCCATGTGGCATGATCTTAGGCTCAGTTTGTAGAAATTTTCTGCGTAGGACTTCACATCCATGTCCTTTTGCTTCAAATTTTGCAACCTCCTTTTTAAATAGATAGCATAATCACTGGGTAGAAATTTACCCTTTAGTTTTGCAACCATTCTATCCCAAGATATGATCTTTGCTTTACCTTTCTTTTTCCTCTCTTCTTGCACATAGTCCCACCAAAGAATTGCATGCCATTTTAGCTTTGTTCTTGCTAATTTCACTTGCTGCCCCTTAGGTATCTCTTCAAGCTCAAAATACTTGTCTAGTTCTCCTATCCAATCTAGGAGTTCTTCTCCATTTAGACTCCCTGAATATACTAGAAGCTCTATTTTCATCTTGGAACCATATTTCTTTACCTTTAGCAATCTCTCCAACCACTTATCTTCAACATCTACTTCCTCTTCTTCTTCTTCTTCTTCATCCACTTTTTTTTCTTCTTCTTGGTTACTTAAATCTCCTATGACCACTCCTCTTTTCTGGTTGGTCTCAACTAATGTGAGTCTTACATCAAGGCTTTATGGCTCTCAATTATGGGGCAAGAGAGTCTCTCAACTCTCTAATTATTCTTTCCATAAACAGTTTAGGGGACATTTTGGCTTGACTTGAAATCAACTTACTTACACTCCCTTACTGACCTTCCTTACTCTAATACCAATTTGATGCAAAGGAAGGACAAGTTTCAACAAAACTTGGCTGCCCTAATTCACTTCCTTTAAGGTTTTCATTGAACCCAAGGCTTAAGCCCTCTTCACATTCTTTACCACTATTGACCATTGAGCTTATTGGATCACCAGAGATGGGAAATACATATTGAATGGATGGAACAACATAAAATGGTGGGACAACAAGATTTCAAGAACTTTTGACTCATTAATTAACTTCATGCAACTTATCACACTGGCAATTCCTTAACAAGACTTATACTTTGACAAAAGCAATAACCGACACCACAACAAGGAGAAACAAAGGAAAACTCAAGGGAAGACTTGTTTTGAGATACAAAAGATCATGAAACACCCCCATGTGAAGCCCAACAACATGACCAGTCATGGTTTGCAACTTTTAACCTTAAACTGCAAAATTTGTCCTTTTAGGATAGTCACAAAAACTTACATCAAACTAACAAATTTGAGCAAGATCTTTGAGACACAATTCTAAGGGACCTTTCTTCACAACCATACATCACTGTTTGGGCGACTTCAATCCGTCTTTTACATCCTTCATGACTCTTTCTCTGCCTTTTGTCAACTTTATTGTCTGATACATTCACAATATCAGACTATGGGTGAAACTTTGCTCGTGCAAACTTTAACTCCATCCCCTACAACTTAGGAATATGGTAAACTACATAAAAAAATTCCTCTCCACTCATTTTGGTGATTTTTCACCGGTGGAGAGGAGAGTTACATGTTATTTTATGCTCATTGTTACCCTAGATAGGGTTTCTACCGCTTGGAGTAAAATTGCTCTAACTTTTGATCTACTTGACGAAAAATGATGAAACAAAACGTGAAATTTACTAGATTCACATGCATACAAGATCCAATAGGTTACATAAGAATTTTTGTCTATACAAACCATACCAACTATTAGAAATGACTGAAACAATAGAACACCCAGAAAATCAACTTCTTTCCTTCACTAAATTGCAAAATCAGTTGCTCAACACTATGTTTCAACTAGGAGGGGGTCTTTTTCTTACATTACAACTGTCTCCAATCATTAGAAACCATTTTCTTGAATGCATGTATTAGTTACTTGATTTTTTGACACTTTCTAAAAATTGCATGACATCTTTTAGTGCACACTTGGCAATGTTTTGTAACTTTACACCAACGACCCTCTAAGCACTCCAAGGTGGATTACATGATAAAAAATGGTCATACGTGACCTTAGGGAACTCTAAAACACACCACACAACCTAAAACAAAAATTACATAAAATATGCAAAATAAGGTCCTGGTGACCCTACACCACACCACCCTCAAACTCTGCTCATAACTCTATCCAAAAAAATCATGTATTTGTACAAAAAAAACTCTACCATTGAAAACCTGATTTGTGAAAAATAAGACCCTATAATATTTGTGAACGATTCTTGAGGGAGGAAGACTCCATGAATGAGTTCATCAATGTTTTTATCAACACCTTTGACAAATGAATCAACCTTTGTACCAACCTGTCCTTTGCAAGCATTATAAAAAATAGATAGCATCAACAACATTAAAATTTTGCATCAATGAATGAACTACCATGAACACCATCAATGAGCGGCATCAACAACATAAAACTTTTTCATCATCAATTAGTGGCATCAATGATTGAACACCATGAGACCATGAGAACTACCATGAACTTTGACATCAATGACAAACATCATGCCAAAAAATTCCCCCTTTGGCATTGATGTCAACCACATTGTACCTACACCTAGTTGCATTTCTCCCCATTTGACAACAATGACAAAGGACCCTTGTCTTCAAGACACTCCCTGCATACATACTACACAAAATTAGAGAGCAGTTGCAAATACTGTTTAAGTATTCTATCTTTTTCAAAAGAATGGCTTTACATGGCACTTGAAAAGAGTAGAAAGTGACTACCTCTCTCTTAAATTCAACAATTATTGTTATCATAAAGCAAGCATTGTGTTTCAAGAGTTACACAGTCATTTACCAGGTTGTCATTAACCAAAACAACTTCCACTATTAGCAAGATCAAGGGTTGCAAGTACACTGTCCAAGCAACTAACATCAAGCAATAGTAACTACTGCCATTGTTCAACAAAAGCACTGAACTGATACTACATCAAAGTGAAATTTCACTGATCACCTTAAGGTCACTTGTCAATCATTTGACACTATAATTCTGTCTTCACAGAGACTGCAACAACATTATGTCTAAAAACATGGAGTTCAACAATATCTACCATCAAGAGCCACCACTAAGTTGTTATTGAGGAGCATCACTATTATTAAAGAACTCATTGAACTCTGAACCCAAGACATGAAGTAAGATATGGATCACTATCTATGGGATCATAAAGATTTTGTGACTCTTCAACTAGAATATGAGGTAAAATTCATATGCCACAAGCATAATACAACTGCTAAATCTCGAAAGGGCTAATTTAGATCATCCAAAATGTAATTTTGTGTTTGTAAAGTGTAGCATAGCTAAGAAAAGTAGTCTCATAACTGCCATCAATAGCAATCCTAAGTTGACAACAACACCATCCTTGTTAAACCTTTGCTCTTTCTTATGATGAACAATACCACCCATGAGGAAGACACATCCAAGCACAAGCAACATATTTGACAAGATAGAGCCAAGTAATGACTATTGCATTACACGAAGAATTCCATTTTGAAGAGCATAAATTTAAATGATCATCTCTATGGCATTTCCAAATATAGCATTTAGGAGACCTCCAAATTCAACTACTCGCCAGCTATAGCCATACATTTTCAATGTTCATGTATGTCTCCAAAATTACTCATAAATGAAACTTTCAAATCAGACACAAATTCAGTTGTGAACCCAATGTTGTCTACGAGGTAGAATGATATATCATATGCCTAAAGCAAGGCTTTCTCAAACCACGCATCTATGGAATAGCATTATGTTTACATATATATAGAAACACATTGTATTTACACATGAAAATGATAAATCATTGTATTTTGTGTGACTGAGAAAGTACTATGTAAGCACCATAAGATCACTTTGACAAAAAGAAACCACTAGAATTTATCATCCGCAAACTATTATATCATATAGATTCCTTTCTCGGACAAAGAGGAATTGCCACTATAATGACATGTATAGCACTGCCATAGCAAGTTGATAGGAATACCTTATCCATATCACTGAGAAATATTCATAGCACTATTGATAAATGCCAAAAACAATGGCACTGGACTGTCATTGTGTAATGTCACTCAAGTTGTTATTCCATGCAAAACATAGAGTATGCACTAGACATTACATCATGTCATTGTTTGTACCATTTTTTATTTAAAAAGCCATCACCATAAAAATGGAACTGTGATCTACAAATTTACTTTCAGGTTCATTGCCAAGATGGCACTATATACTTGTAACAAGACTCTTTCAAGGCAACTCGTCGTTGTGCAACATTCAATATTGCATAAGCAAAACAAATGTATGTTGTCTCACAGTTCACTGAAGCAATGTTATCTCATTGTTCACTTAAACAAATGATGTATGCAAAAAGATAAAGCCTTCACTAAAGCAAATGGTGTATGTAAAAAGATAAAGCCAATGTGCACTTCACAAGACAAGCCAAAGCAAAGTACCATTTTCAGTGAAATTATAGCAAAGAACATTAATAGGCACTCAATCACTAGAAAGAAAAACATGAGTTATAGAATGTGAAGAAGCACATTTCACTATCCACAAAGCCACTGTTTTGCACCAAGTATGTCCACATTAGACTCACTTTCTGGTGTAACACTATAGAACCAAAAGAACAAAGATGAAAGCATTGTCACAAACAACTTGATCAATCAATATTTCACTGTTTTGTACCATGCATTAGCCAAACACCAACAAAAATAGAGTGACCACACTAACAAATTGGTCAACAAACTCATATTTTTAAATGATTTCCAACTATCATTGAACACTATGCAACTTGAAAGAGGCATGAAACACATTGAAGCAAATATGAAAGCATAATATCACTGTAAAAAAAAACACTATCATAGAAGCATGATAGTCCAATGACAAAAGAGTTATATCCATTGCCATATGGTTACACTTTTCATCAAGAGATATAAGCAGATTTCACAATCATTATCACATGCAACCATTGCATTCATGTCCACCAAATTACAATGTTGCTTTACAAACCACTATCATAAACAACTATCCATATCATACCATGAGAAATATACCATAGTCAAACATAGTATCCACTAATCATACCAAGATTGAGCATTCCTTATACTACTATCCACAAGCAAACTCAAAAAATTGTGCATTGTCCTTGAAACACTTGAAACATTGGCCATTCACTATGATTTTAGACAGAAGACACTGTCATAGCACTAGTACTGTCAGAATACAACACTATCTCAATGTAGAGCACTGTATTTTCTTGAAGCCACCAAGTATCAACTTGTCAAAGAGATAACATCTTTTGATCTATCATAAAGCAACTCTATGCAACAAGTACCAATATCTTTGACATTCATTATGAGATCAACAACAACAAGTACCTTGACTAAATCAACATGAAATCATGAAGAATCTTTGTAGCACCAAGGACAAACATCAACCACTCAATGACTATTGTCATAAACTACAAAATGACCATTGTCATTACTCCTCTTGGATAAATCAATGCAAATCATTGGTAAACAGTGAGAGAGAATATTTAGAGAAATCACTGAATTTTGATAAAGCACCATAACAAGGTCTACTATTACAGTCAAAGTATCATACCATTGACCAAGTACCATGTTACTATTCAAGATCCATCAAGATCCATCTTACACATTGATCAAGTATCATGTCATTGTGATGTCATGTAGAGCATCCTCTTACCGCCTTTCAAAGCATTAAACCACTGTTATAGGCAAAAGAACTCATGATTCTATTATCCAATATGTATGCATTATATGACTGTCTCACACTCAAAGACCAACATACTTAAGATGCAAAGAAAGACCATGCACATAAACCACTAATGTACAAGCTTATACTATTTCTTGTTAAAAATATAAACTTTTGAATTATTATCTTCTCTATAAAGAACTACATGTGCAAGCAATGCAACTTCATTCTTTTCGTTGCTCTTCCTTTTCCAGATCTTCTTCTCTAATTTCTTCTTGTCATGTAGGGCAGTTTGAACAAGCATAGCTTCAACCTTTTTGTCAATCACCTTTGGTTTCCAAACTAGTTTTGTCCTTTCAGCATTAAGAGATGTTACCTTGGAATGAACGCTCATCTTCTTTTGTTGCATTTACAAGTTAGATCCACAAAACTTAGCTATATGTCCAGAGTTACCACAACTAAAGCATCTCAACTTATCAAAAGGTTTTCTACTCACTAAGTGTAATCTCCGTCTAGAAGCAATCTTACATTCACTAACCTTGTGCCCATATTGATTACAATTAAAACAATAACCATTGAAGTGTAGATTATACCTGAATGGGATTTCATTTTTGCACTTGGTGGTCTCATGATCCTTTTTCTTCCATTAGTATTAGCATGCTAGATTAGATCTATTTTTTAACCAGATTTTGATGACATTATCTGCTTCCTTTCATCCTCTTTCACTTGAAAGCCATTTGAATATGAGCATTGTCCTTCTACAAATCGTAGACCATTTTTGTCGTTGTGATGTTTTTGCTTACTTAACATCTCATTCAACTTGTTGGTGCTCTCATCAAATTTCTTATTCTTTTCTGAATGCTTCCTAACATTCTCAAGATATTTCCTTAGACAGACTATTTCTCCTTCAAGCTTTTGGCATTCAACTATTTTGACTTCCAAATCAAACCTTGTCACATCATCTATCCTTTTGTTTTCTTCAATATCTAATTTCAAATTGACAATCACATCATCTTTATAGTGTGTTCTTTTAACAGATAATTTTCCTCTACACTCTTTTTCAATGAGGCAATCTCACTCTCTAGCTTTTTACACATCTATTCCTTATATTTAAAATTGTTTTCCATTTCTTCTTTTTCCCTTTTTCTTTCCACAACTTGAACTTTAAGAAATTCAACATTCTTTTCAGATTCATTGATTTTGTACTAAGACTTTATTAACCTTAATACTTTCTTGAAGTCTTTCCTTGAGTTTTTTATTCTCTCGTCTAAGGTTTTTAACTTCAACTAGGGCAACAACAAGTTCTCCTTCAAGATCAACAACTCCTCCTTCATCGCTTTCTTGATCATTTTGGTATTCATTTGCAATCTCTATGAACAGAGATTCATCATTTATTCCTACTTGACATTCAAGAAGATTAGAATCATCAACCTTTGTAATAAACTCCTCTTTCTTTTGATGCAGACCTTTCTCCTTTTTATAAACTTTATTTCTATACCTCTTTCCCATTGTACTCCGCTACTAGGAACCCTTAAGTTGGTTAAACTTTTTGCAAGGGTCCAGCTCTAATACCACTCACATTGGAGTACGAAAACAATGAGAGTGGGGGTGAATCAATATTTTAATAGCCAAAATCAATTAAATTGTTTCACATAACACATTGTTTCTTTGTTATAATTGAATGTTCAATTACTAGAATGTATTCAAATGTGATAGCCAAGAGCAGATACTTGAATAACATGAAAGTTCAAATGTTGCAAATTACATAACTGAAACAACAAGACTGAATTGCATGTGACATGAAAGCCATATGAACCACAACACCATAACATAATGATTTATGAGTGGAAAACCCTCATAGGGATAAAAAACCACTTGGGAAAATTTCCTCACTGGCTTAATAAAATCCCACTGATTACAGAGCCTCACTGGCTACTTTTTGTGCCTCACTGGAAAAGGAACCTCACTGGTTACAAGTATGCCTCGCTAGAAAATACAACTGCCTTACTAGTTTTTCAAGTTAACAACTGCCTCACTGGAAAAAACTCCATGGTCTTAATGACCAATCTCCAATGAAAAAGAAACATTATTTCAAGGGGTTACCCTATTACAATATGCACCAACAAAATACACCTTCAAAACCCTCTCACAGAGCACACACTTTGACAATCTTCAAAGACCATGTATAGATTATTCTTCCTTTTATTCACAAAGATATCATCTTCAACATTATAACAAAGACTTGTGACAGGTATGCAGATCATGTCCACTTATTTTTTCAATGCATAAAACACATCATGAACAAAGACACATCGCTTCTATCTACACTATCTTGAAAAATACATATTGTTTCTATCTTCTAGAATACTCAACACCATTCAACACTATTCCTTAATTCATTATAGTGTGCAGACAGTTAAAACACACTTCGTAACTAAAACCCTCACTAACATCCATTATAGTGCTACCTTGTTTCTTAAATTTGGATTTGGTTCCAGTCTCCTTATGATCTTTCGTTTAGCATGGTGTCTCCCATTTGGTTTCCTTCACACCTAATTCCAAGTTGGGTGCTACACTTTTCATTGTGCAAAACCCCTTTCCTCCCAATCCATCAATGTAACAAAAAATAGTTACCAAACTGTTAGTTCAAACTGCTTAAAGATCAGAATACAAATGAAAGTACCCATCAAAAATGTACATTTGAGAAGTTGTTCACCTTCTTTGAAAACATACATTTTGTCTTCTAAACCTACAACCTCATCAACATTGAACTCCTTTTGGTCGATATAATATAAGTCTTTATATGACTAGACAACATTCTTCCTTTGGGCAAGATGAAATAAGTCTTTATAAGACTTAAACCCTAGATCAAGACCCTTAAAGTATAACATAGTCTTTTGAGAGTTGATATGCTTACAAACCTAGGTTATGAAATATAGTGATCACCAATAGTCAAAAAACCTAACATGGGATTACCACCACCCTCGAACTCTGCTAATAACTCTATCCAAAATAATCATGTATTTGTACAAAAAAACTCTGCTACTGAAAACCTGATTTGTGAAAAGTAAGACCCTGTAAAATTTGTGAACGTTTCTTGAGGAAGGAAGACTCCATGAATGAGTTCATCAACGTTTGTATCAACACCTTTGACAAATGAATCAACCTTTTTACCAACCTATCCTTTGTAAGCATTATCAAAAAGAGATGGCATCGACAACATTAAACTTTTACATCAATGAATGAACTACCATGAACACCATCAATGAGTAGGATCAACAACATGAAAATTTTGCATCATCAAGGATTGAACACCATGAGACCATCAGAACTACCATGAACTTTGACATCAATGACAAACACCATGCCAAAAAACTCTCCCTTTGGCATTGATGTCAACCATATTAATGAGAACTACCATGAACTTTGACATCAATGACAAACATCATGCCAACAACTAGAGTTGGCTTTATCTAAATGTATATATCATGATAGAGTACCATTAGAGTCCTTATGATAAAGTGATGTTGCCAAGACACGATGAATGTGGGATTTGTGTTTTTTGTATTTTAAGTGAGATGTAAGATTTTGGTGGGGGAAGTGAGATGTGGATGAATTACTTGGTAGTTTTGATGTAGGAATTTTTATTTTCCAAACTTGGGATGGTGGATGATGGAGTGTGGATGAAATATTTTGAGTATGTTTGGGATTAACACTTTCATACACTTTGTGTGTTGGTATGGAAGTTTTCTTTGAAGTAGGTAGACAATTTTGATAGATGAAATCATTTTTTGAATTGGTTTTATAGTTTCATTGACTTTTAGATTTGGATTTGGATTGGATGCTTTACATGATACAATTTTTCCTTAGGATCCATTTCGGCTGTATGTGTCCACTTTGAACTATAAATTTATTATTTTCTAAAGCCTGACTTTGATATTTTTCTTTATAAATATTTTTCTTTTGTTGGTCCCAATTAGTGGATGGAAGGACTTGGAAATGATGGTTTATGATATGGATGGTTGGAGTGTTGGCAGCAACCTTATTGTAAAGACTATTCATGGCCCCTATTTTTATATTTGCATTATATGAAGTTTCCCCTGGTATCATGTAGGTACCACTAACATCATTAAATTTCTTGATCAATGAATAACCAAGACCTTGATATTTAGGATTATCAACAAACTATATCAGTTCCAAAAGACCTTGTTATTCATTGATCAAGAATTTATACTAGCTCTTGGTCAACAAATTTTTTGCAAGATTATCAACAAACTATATCAGCCTAATCCTTTTTATTTATACTACATGCTTTGATAGATTTTGTTTGTGATAAGATATGTGTTATTCTGATAGCAAGATGCTAACTCTTTTCTGTGTTGTTGGGAATCAACACTGGTGGTTATCTTCTCATCATTAAGAAAGTTGGATTTTACAAAAGTAAGCGATCCAAGTTGATAGTATATTGGCGCTTTCTCTGTCTTCATGCTTGTTGATTCTTCACTCTCAACTACTTCTAGAGAAAATGACTCTTATTTTGGATGAACAAGGGAGAGATTATCCATATGTCCAGTTGAAACATATATATTATTTAAGTGGAATTTATTGGCATATGAAGGGGATCAACTTCAATTTTGGAATCATGGATGGCATGGAAAGGGATAATGGGATCTTGATCAAGGATAGGATGAGATTGCAGAATTTGAATAACTTGATCTTTACTCATTTTAGGGATTTATTCATGATGCTTTGGATTGTGTTCTTGTCATAGATCAAGCTCTGATAATATAGTAGAAATAAATGACTCTTGGGTATCCTCAGTATATTGGCATGGTGATAATTGATTTTGAATAGGAACCACTAGAGTGGGAATGATGGGTGATGGGTGGATGATGGTGTTTAATCCAAGATTTCTTGATTATAGATTGGATTTGTATCAAACAACAGATTATCTATTATGGATAGGCCTTGGGGGAAATCCCAAAAGGTGTTATTGTTGGATGAGTCTGTAGATGGAGATAATATGGATTGATGTTGCAAAGGTTTTGAGCATGAAGGAATGGGAGGAGAGATGGAGGCTTCTTGTGGGGATGCTTCTTCAAGATGACCTATTATGAAGTCAATCAAGGTGGATATATTATGACCATTGCTAGACAAAAGTAAATGTTTTGACCATGCTTGAGAAAATTATCTTGATGTATGCCTAATGTATCACTATGTGATCCATGGATATTATTAAAGTGTTTTGGGATGATTTTCAACAGCGATGTCTCCCCTATGAATAAGATCTTGAATAAAATTCTTCAATCTATAGCAAACTTGAGTGATATATCCCTTTGCTTTATAATAGGTGCAAAAATTTGTTTCTCTCCACCATAGAGGTTTAACCTGTGGTTCATACTATCTACTCTCCAAGAGTGTGATCATGTTTTCTTGAACCAATTTTTGAAGTGCTAATTCAATGGGTTCTTGTACTGGTGTGTATTTGTGTTGAGGAGTGTTATTTTGTCTAAGAGACACTCTTTGTGTGTTATCTTGAACATTTACTGAGGTCTGAGCAAGGTTTGTGCTTATATGTGTAAGATGGGTTAAAAATGTTGAACCATCTTGGCATCAACCACACCGTCATTAACAACATTTTTATTTTTGTTCCAATAACCAAATTTTTCATTTGATGAATTCGAGTAGTCTTTATTGTT
The DNA here is from genome assembly GCA_007258455.2 of Sequoia sempervirens. Lineage (NCBI taxonomy): Eukaryota > Viridiplantae > Streptophyta > Pinopsida > Cupressales > Cupressaceae > Sequoia > Sequoia sempervirens. The sequence continues at coordinate 188,758 of VDFB02263900.1, forward strand.
TTTAAAAAATTTGACGAGTTCTTTGGCAATGAGAACTTTCTCAATACTAAGCTCCTTCTCTATAACTTCATAAAAAAAATTGAGCATAGCATTTTCAGATGGAACCCTATTTCAGTGTTCATGTTTTGAATGAATATTTCAACTAGTTATTTCTCAAGTATGTGACATGGACATTTACTAGCTAGGTTTTGTCATCTCTATAAGGAGGTGAATGTATCTCCAACATTCTATTTTATGGTGCATAATTCAGTCATTGACATTTCATGCTCTATATTGTAGGATAAATGAGATATAAACTTCTTAGTTAGTTCATTAAAGGTCCTTATGCTAGTAGGGAGTTGAGAAAACCACTCCATGGATTTCCCTCTTAAGCTTCTTGGGAAGAGGAGCATGAGATAAGTATCATTTTTGCATAAAATCTAAGCAAGCTACATAGATTTCTCTAACGTGATCGCAAGGGTTTCCCTTTCCTTTTTATTTATCAAATTTGGGCATTTTAAAGTGTTGTGAAAAGGGTGGCATAGGTATAGTCCTATCAAATGGATAGGGGCATATGTCTTCCAGTTTATAGCTCTTTTTCACTAGCCCCATGTGGGTATTGGAAATTTATTTTTGAAGATTCTAGATTTGGAGAGCTAGATCATTGAGATGTGTTTGAGTGGATGTGTTGATGGGTTGATATGTGGAGATATGATGTGTATTTAATGGATCTTGGGAGAATTTTGTTTGATAGTTATTATGAGGTACATATGTATTGTGTTGTGGTGAATGTGTGTCGAAAAATGTGTTTGGTGTCATGACTTGTTGTGTCATGGAGTTGCAATATTGGTTGTATGGTGTGCAAGTGGATTATTTTGGAATGGGTTTTGATTATTTGAAGTATATGTGTGAGCTAATAAGTTAGGTGTTGTGAATGTATTAAATGCATGTAATTGTTGCTATGGTGATGGGATATTTTGATGTTATGGTATAGAATTGGGGTTATGTGATGAAATGTTTTGATTTAGAAGTGGATTAGATAGAGGTGCTTGTGACATGAATCTTGTGTATGAAGGTGTTATCATGTGTTGGGTTGTGATGTTGAGTGATGATTATGAGGGATGGCATTATGATCTTTGGGGGTGTTATATGATGGTCTTTGCAATATGTATGGCGTGTATGGAGGTGTTTGGATATTTTTCATGGCATTGGTATTATTATGTAGATGATTATTTTGGTATATGGATTGGTGATCTATAATGTATATGGAGCCAATTTAGTGTTTATTTGGGGTATCGATACGTGAGTTGAGTTGGTTGGTATTGTGGATTATGACGTTGAAACTTATTGAGGTATGGTATTAGATGATTGTATGGTAAGATTAATTGATTGTGGATTAGGAATGTTGTTAGGTGTTTGCTTGACATAATTATCTTGTGGTGGTAAAATATTATTAGATGTTTGAATAGGTTGTGATTGTGGAATAGCATTTGAGTTTAATCCTTCCAAGGTCCATGAAAAAGTGGTGTTTTGAATGAGTGTCATGTCGAACGTGGGTGGTATCTTAACACCTTGTTGTGCTAGAGATAGAAAGTATTGATCTATATTCATTGCAATAACAGTATCCACAAGTTTCATAACATCGACATCCTGTAGTTCCTTTTCCAAATCTTTAGGTGTCATATCTCTAATATTATTAGATAAGATATTAGGATTCGGTAGATGTAATGGTGTTTGAAATATTCTTGGAATAACCACTTGTGATGATTCCCCTTGTGTTTCTTGTGGAGGATTAAGATTTAAATGGGGTCCATATCAAAAGGTTCTTGTTGTTCTTGCATCTTCTTTTTAGTTTGTGACCTTGTTTCTACTGGCATATGAAATTTTTGACATTTTGAATTGCGTGAGATTTTTGGATGGATGAAATGAGGTGGACATGACCAAAAAGTGTAACTAGATCTTAGGATTTTGATCATCAAGATTTGGATAAAATATGCTAAATCTTGGACTAGACTTGTGAGTATAAAAGTCAACAGATTTGGGGGATGGTGGAATAAGTTAACTTAGAAGATACTAAGTCAAATTATTACCCATGGATAAGCTAACTTAATATTCTACCTTGAGAAGGAAATTTTTCAAGGGAAAATATAAAACTAGAATGGATATGAACATAAGATCTAGGTAGAATTAATAAAATTGATTTTGAATGATAAAAAAGATAGTAATAATAGAGATGTGGTAGATCAAACCTAAATCTGAATCTAGAATTTGATTGAAAAGATGTGAAGGACGTAAAATAGATGAGATGAATGATCAAATCTAGGGTCCGACACTGTGTAAACTAGTAAGTATCAGTTTGGTTTGATGAAGGTCTATGTATAAGATAGTAAGGTCTAGTGAAAACATGTAGCCTAACTGATAGAACAATTGTGCTGAGATACAAAGAAATTGTGTCACAATATAGGAAAAATGCAACAATATGAGGTGAAAAGTGGTACTCTAAGTAGAAATAGATGACAGATCAATTTTTGAAACAAAATTAGATTTTTGAAGGTCATAGGCAATTGTGCCACTCTATGCCATAATTGCACCTATTTAAGCCACAATTTCACCCATCTAAGATATAACTATGCCCATCTAACCTACAATTATGCCTATCAGATCCAAAATTGCACCAATTTGTGCCACAGAGACAATTGTGACACAAGGTAAAAGAGATCTAAAATTTTGACCTAAGACTGAGTTTTTTGAGTTCAACTAAATTTCAATTGCATGATTTTGAGTGATTTGGTGTAATCTCAATGTTTTAAGCAAAATTTGGTAAGAAAAAACATTACACATGATAGTTGTTGACACTTTTTCGAGGTGACAAGCTAAATGGTTTCACTGGTTTGAACAAGACACTCTAAGAAGCACAACCTAATTATTGTTAAAGGTGTGTCCCACTAGCAGAGGTCCAATCAATAAAATACCATAGGAGACCATCTATACATGGATCCAATATCAGAGGCAGGTATCTAGGGATATAATGGAACAAGGGATCACCTTCCTCCTCATTTTGATGGTTTTTTACGCCATCAAAAGAATTCTACCTCATCCTAGGATGATACATGTCAGGTGACTTCATGCATGATGTCATGCACTATAGGAAAAATGCAACAATATGAGGTTCATATGTGGTACTATAAGCAAAAATAGATGACAAATAAATTTTTGAAACAAAATTGGATTTTTGAATGTCACACTTGAAATTGTGCCACTTTATGCCACAATTGTGCTACTATGTGCCACAATTGTGCCACTCTATGCCATAATTGGACCTATCAAAGCCACAATTACACCCATCTAAGCCACAATTGTGCCCATCTAAGCTACAATTACGCTTATCTAAGCCACAATTGCAACAATCTATGCCACACTTGTGCCACAAAGACAATTGTGATAAAAGGTTAAAGAGACAAAATTTTGACCTAAGAATAAGTTTTTTCAGTTCAACTGAATTTCAATTGTATGATTTGAGTGATTTGGTGTATTTGAATGTTTTTTTAAAAATTGGCAAGAAAACACATCAAACAATATACATGATAGTTGTCGACACTTTTTTGAGGTGACAAGCTGAATGGTTTCACTGGTTTGAACAAGACACTCCAAGAATCACAACCTAATTATTGTTAAAGGTGTGTCCCATTAGCAGAGGCCCAATTGATAAAATACCATAGGAGACCATAGATACATATATCCACTCTCAAATGCAATTAGCTAGGGATATAATAACACAAGGGATTACCTTCCTCCTCCTTTTGATGGATTTTTACATCATCAAAAGGATTCTACCTCATCCTAGGACGGTACATGTTGGGTAACTTCATGCATGATGTTGTACACTCCACCCCACTAGTGGTAACAACTAAAATGTCTTAACACTTCTAAGTATAATGGTTCATAGTGAAATCAATGAATAATGAGCTCATCTAAGGATTCCTGAGATTGGATGGGTCTACTTCACTCTCTTCATCTATACACATCTTGGTGGACCGAGGGTCATGAGGCTTATATTATAGGACATTGGACACACCATGGGGTACTAATTTTGTTCTCCCCCCTTTTTATACCCTACCTGAACACATGGTTGAGGTCGTCCTTAGGGTGATGAAGTCCCCGAGTAGGCCTCCTACTATAAGTAAACAAAGAATGACATTTTTTTCTAATTCCCAAGACCATTCTTTGTAGTTATAATGAAAGAGCATACACATACAACCACTTACTCAAGTAAACAAATAGAATGTAAATCATAAGGTATTTCCGATATCCAAGTTCACACTAGGAACGAGGAGAGAGCATACATACCTAAGGACTTACTAGACACAAAAAAAAAAGTTCATTTACCTTATGAAATTGAAGTGAACTATATAATCTATGAAAATCAAACATAATATCCTTGCAACGAATAACATTAATACTTTATGTGTTTGTTCTTCAACCCAACGAATGCTACAACTACACAAATGCATTAGTTCTAAAACAAATTAAGCAAATGTTAGGGTTTGTTTTAGATCCCAAATCCAAATGTGAATGGTAAATTTTAAACCCCAATTTTAAATTTGATAGAACCAATGGATTCCCTATTATTTTTTGATAGGTCTTAAAAAACATCGTTGAAAACACTTTGGTATGAAGAAGTTATGAGCATTTAAAATATAAAAAAGAAGAAAGGGTGAATTTGAATGAATTTACCCAAATTTTGGTGCAAGCTCTGAAAACATCATTTAATCCACATAAAATATCTCTAAACCATATTTTCAACGCATTTTGAATTTTGAAAATCCGATATGTTATGCAAAAGTTATGCCCAATTTTGTAAAGCAGGCTTTTGTAAGAAAAAATTGGTAAATCAAATACGCCATTTTAGAAAAAATGTGCCACTTTGAGCCATAGATGCACCAATCCCTCTACAAATGTGCTAATGTACCCAAAAAATGCACCAATATACTCAGCAAATGCACCAATATACTCAACAATTGCACCAATATACTCAATAATTATGCCAATCACTCTCTAAATGTGCCAATTTAGCCAGCAATTGTGCCTATCTACCTCAAAAAATGCACCAATCCCTCTGCAATTGTGCTAATATACTCAATATTAGGTCCAATATAATCAACAATTATGCCAATCTATCTAGAAACAATACTATTTGCAAAAACATAGATAAAACCCTAATATGAGAAACAAGTATGCAACTCTGAGAAGCAATTGCACCTATATAAACCACATATGTGCCTATCCAGTCATTAGATGCACCTTTCTAGTTTGCAAATGTTCCAAAACTTAGAAATTTGTACCAATGCATAAATAGGTGTGCCAATCTAGGTGCAGTTATGTTAATCCAACTTATAATCCTTCAAAAACTTGAAAAACTCACAAAAGGACATTAGATGTCAGGGACTTAGGTTGTCCCACTAGGCATGCCAAAATGTATGACCTAGAAACTCAATCGTGAAATTGAATGATAAAAGGTAAACAAAATCATTCTCAATCAAGTAGCATATCAATAAAGCAAATAAAGAAATTTGAATCAAATGCAATGCAACCTACACACATACAAAAACATACAACCTACCCTAGCATAGCTCCATTGTTCTCCTTTATTCACCTTGGAGAATGGTTGTATAGTACTTGCTCTCATATTTTTAGTAGCACAATAGCAATAAAGTACTGAAAATACCAATATAGTTTTGTTACCAATTTTTTGCCACAGCTTGATTGGTGGAGCTAGCTTAACATTATTATATCTTAAGGTGAAATTGCAGATTATGTTTAGTGTTGTTTGCATCATGTTCGTTATCCATTAAGTGACAGTTGTGCATTAAAATGAGGAAACAGAATTTCAGAAGTTGCTTTTCAATGTTCAGAATCAAATGAAGGACAAAATTGAGCATATACAATGGAGCATTCTAGATGCTTTTATTTATTTCATGAAAAGATTCATATTTACATAGCTTCATTTGATTGCAAGAATAAGAATGATATTACAACATTGCATTGAAATGCAATTTTTCTTTTCGAAATGAAAAGCAAAAGATGAAATCAAATATCCACACAAGCCATGGATGGGACTGTCACAGTGCATCACTAGTATCACACTACATTATGGAAGATGCATTAAAAGAAAAAATCACATAAGTAAACGACATAATCATCATTGCCTGTTTTGGCTGATGGTTGATGATGAATGGTGCACCTTTGTCTTCTCGAGTTTCGTCGACCTGTAAGAGAAGAGAGGGATGTCAGAGGCTCTGACTATGAAGATACCTATATGAACCATCAACAATAATGCAGTCTACTACCAATCATACACTGAAGTAATCAAGTGAAGTGAAGAGACATGAGCTGAAAGAGAAACATCAACATGATCATCATATTCTATTTTTTATGCTAACATTGTTTGATTCCTTGTGAAAGTATAGGTAAAGTCATGAAGCTGATCATATTATGAAGACATTAAGCATGTGGGGTAAAATGGGCTCCCACAAGGGTAGAGCTTGGCATGCTACCCCTTAAGTTTACAAGTGGGCTAAGAAAGAAGTATGATTATCATGCTCATCTAAACTATCCAACTGGAGGAGTAAAACAGGGTTACAGTCATCAAAGCAATTAAAATTATTGTTCATTCATAACTTACGAATTTGAACAGCAAAATGAAAGCTACAGGTGAACAATGAACCTGATAGATTCAATTAAACTGAAATGCAAGTTTTAAATACTGTCAAATCAATTGCATCTTTGCTGCCATATAGAGTTTGGTCACTTTTATTCATATTGTTCAAGCAAGTTTTCATGCTCATAACATGATAGTAAACAGGCATACATATGCTTCATCAACAAAATATTATCAGAAACAACAAACTCTTTAACTTCCTGCAGCATAATACATACAGCTCTACTAAAGCATCCTGCAGCATATTGAACAAACAACAAGAAGTGGACCAAGTTCCAGAGATGCAATAATCATGCAGCTATAGGGGTTTTACAGAAGAAGAAAAAAATGTAGATACAAGGAGCCTGTTTCATCTTTTGAGCTAACTTCACACATTTTATAAAGGTTTCCAGAAGTATGTGAGGGAATATTCAAAGTTTCAACAGGTCTTTCCATTAATTCCAAACACAATTAGAAGAATGCAGAAATAAGCATTTTCATTCAGAGAATGGAGCACCCGCATAAGGGTCTAAACTCAAAATACAGAAATGAGAAATATTTCAATGATAAAGATTTTTCTATCATTTTCTTGGAATACCCATATCGTGTTGCTACAAGAAAGACAAGATATAGTGCTTTTTTCAAATTAATGAACACCCATATGGTGTTTTATTTCAAAATGTTGAGTGTACACTTTTTCCCTTGGGTCGAGCCTTGAAACTTGTAAAGAAATTCATTTTATCTATGAGTATGGCGTGGTCAGCCATTGGAGCTCTCAACTTCAGTTTTAGAGTGATATCTCATGGCGGCCAGTGAAAATAAGGAACACAGAAATAGAAAATATAAGCATAGAAAGTAAGAAAAGGGACCTTAGAAATTGTCTTAGCCGTGGCTACAAACCAAGCAAATCAGGAAGTGAAGCCACAAAAGCTACAGACCAAGAGGCTCACCTTGTGTAGAGAGAGGAAGACGAAATCCGCGAGCAAGCTCTCTCATGGAGCTTCCAGTCGAAGCTCAAACCCAAGCTCATGTATGTCGGCCAGTGAGTAGAAGGAGCCACAAAATATCAGAAGCAAAACACATAATATAAAGAAAAAATCAGATAGTCATCCCATGGCCGCGGCCTGTGAGGCCTTCATTTTCATCAAAACTCAAGGAATGAAGAGAAAAAAATCAATAACACTTACTATGAGTTGTGCAAGCTGAGTGTGATCAAAATCAAAGAAAGAAAGCTCGATTGAAGGCCCAAATAGAGGTTTCCAGCTGAAACCCTAGCCATACTTGCCAGCATGCTCTCTCAGGCAGAGCTCGATTTTTTCCAAGTGATGAGTGCAAAATGAAATGATTTAGGGTTTGACTTCTTTTGTTCATGCCCTAATTCGACCCAACATTATAATTGTTTAGAATATTCATGTTTGTCAATAAGCATGTGGGTTATTTTGAATTAGGTTGGCCTTGTATTGTGATTTATTAAAGTCTGAAGTTTAATATTTGAGGGTGGCCAAAATGCATATGCCTAGGTCGGTGTGTTAGGTCTTTAGGACTTATATTTCATGCCTTAGTCAAATGTGGAGACTTGAATACCTTATGTTATTGTTTTGTGAGAAAAAAATGAGGGTATAATGGTGAATATCTTATGACCTAAGTTAATATCACTCTACTTAGGGTTTTGTTTTAATTGGTTTTAGAGAAATCAATTGGAGATATTGATGAGAGAGTATTATACACTGATATCTTTATGATTTTTTGAGAAAATCAAAGCATTGTATGAAGAGATAAGAATGTAATTCTTTTGCAAAAAGATTTTATAATCTTTTAATTGCAAAAATAGGAAAATTATAAAATCTGCAATCCTGTAAAGCAGAATCGCAAAGCAATCTCTTATAAATTGTTTTATGATTTCTTGCTATTTTTAGCAGATTATTGTTGACTTTTCCTCTTGGTCAGATTTGAGTCTCATCTTGGAGAGATAAGGTGTTTTTCTGGCTTTTAAAGCAGATTCAGCCTATTTTTAGAGGCTTGACAATTTGATCATAAAAGCAGTATGCTTTTTTATGCTTTTATGCAGTTTTTGAGATAGTTTGAAGCTTTTTTCCTTGAGCTTCTTTGTGAGCTCAGATTAGGGTTTCTTAGAGATATATCTTTGAAAAACACTTAGTCTTTTCTCTCCATCTCAATTCAGATTTCAGTTCCTGCTCATTCACATTTTTGACCTAAGAACCTTTTGTACTCAGTTTTCAGATAGACACTCTTTCAGTTTCAGTAATACAACAGAGTTCTTCTTTTCATTTTCTTGTCTCAAGACTGGTAACAGCAGTTTAATGCCTTTGTGTTTTCAAATTTGAAGCCTTAATGTCCTGCTTTTATGAGTTTTCTGCACAGGATTTCATGTTTTTAGGTTGTATGATGTATTCGATGTCTGTGAATCTTCATATGAATTACTGATGAAATCATGTATCGATGAGATTGTGAGAACTATTGTAATAGAGAAATTGTTGTGAGTGGAAAATTTGGTTTCTTTCAGAAGTAACAAGTTAACCATCAGTAGTTTTAAGTTTTGATTTCAGTCCATCTTTCTATCCCTTTCCTCTGAAGTCTTAGAGTAAAATCAATCATTTGGAGAACCATCTCACTCTGGAGATTCCTTCTTCATTCAGATCACCCACATCTGAAGAAGGTTTCCATGTTTCAGTAGATTGCTGAATATTGCATTCAGCGGGGTGCAAATCTAATTGACAACAAGTTTCTCTACACAATTTAGGAGGGAGAGATTGATGATTGATAGGTTTGTTTTATAGATTGAGTGATACCGATCAATGATTGAGATTTGATGAGAGACTAAGTAGATCAATGGATGAGAATCCATGAGAGGAATTGATGAATAGTTAACTAACTACATGATTTTAGGTAACTGATCATATAGATTAGTTAAGAGGATTGATTGGAGTGATAACTAAGATTGACAGTTAATGGATTGAACTGATTACTCAGGGAACTCAAAGTGAGTGGGAGTGAAGTGGATTTTATTGATGAGTAAACTGAATGTCAATCTTAGTTAACTAGTGAGGTGGAAATGCATGAGTATTTAATAATTAAGTGAGTTAATTATTATTTACATGTGCAAGGTGGAAATAAATAAATAAAATAAAATATTTTATTTATTTTGGACAATGTTGAGAAATAATTAGATAAATTAAATAATTAAAAGTAATCATTTAATTTAAGATGTGGGAATTGGATAATGCATTAATTAAATAATAAATGAATTATTTAATTAAACTTTGGAATAAAAGAATAATTAATAAATTAATTAAATAATATTAATTATTTAATCAATATAAATGAATAATGGTGAAATAGATAATTTAACTAAGTAATAAAAATATTTAATTAAATGCACAAGACGAATTGATGGTACCTAATGATGGAAAATGATGATGTTTTGGTAGGAATATGCTAGCCAAATCTTGGTGTCTACAACTCGTTTATGAAACCTAGAAGTTTTCCCTTCATTATGTGTTGGGAAGGGTTGTGTATATATGCCTAATTGTTCACTAGGAGAGTTATGAGATTGCCCTTCGATGTTTATCTCTCCTCTATCAATAACGTCTTGTATATGATTTTTTAACTTCATGCATTTAGTTGTGAGGTGACCTTTAACCCTATGGCATTCACAATATTCATTATCTTTATACCATGCTAGTTTGAGTTGATTTTCATCAAAAAATTTGGTCATTGGGAACCTTATGAGATTAGCTTGAGCAAGTTTATGGAACATAACTTTGATTGGTTCTCCCAAACGGGTGTACTAGTATTTTGTTTGATTACTTTATCTAGGATTTCCTTGGGGGATAGTGGTAGTGTTGGATACATTTTGTTGTTGAGGCAAGTTTTGATCATTAAATGGTGTAGGTTGGATGTTTTACACATGTTCATTATCAGTTACACCATAATTCACAACATTTTTATTTTTAAACCAAAATAGATTTTTGTCATTGGATTGATTATTATTTTTTATTAAGAGGGGTAAACTCTTTTGACCTGGAGCTATGAACTAGTGAGGTCACAAACAGGGGACCTCATTCCCAATATAAATTCTCAACAATTACACCCCAATGGGGTTTGGACCAAGAATAACAACACAACAACTTAACCATCGCACCATGCCACTATTGGCAATCATTGGATTGATTATTATTATCCTTTTGGTCTTTGCAAATTTTGATTAGTCCCTTAAAAATTAAAACCTTTTTCAATTGTTAATCCTTTATCAATGATCTCATCGAAAGAGTTGATACAATGTAATTGTAGGTAAAAAACCTATTTTTGAATTAAGATTTTGGATAAAATGTTCACCATTTATTTGTCGGGCATATGCAAGGGGAATCAAATAGCTAGATGTCTCCAACGTTGGAGGAATGTGGTAAAAATTTACCTAGGTTTTTGTTTGGTATTACACAAATTAAGCAATGTGACTTTGTGTTCAATGTTGTATGAAAAATGAACCACAAATCTTTCAGCTAGATCTATGAAAGTAGTGATTGAACCATGGGAAAGGTGTGTAAACCACTCTAAGGCTTGTCCCCCAAGGCTCCTAGGAAATAATCTCATAAGGTATACATCACTATAGGCCACCTCTTGGCATGCTATGAAGAATTCCTTGATGTGTTCTCTTGGACCACCCTTACCCTTATATTTGTCGAATTTAGGTATTCCATAGTTCTTAGGGAAGGGGATGGATAATATATACCTATCAAATGGATAAGGACATATATCCTCAAACCTATAATTCTTCTTAGGTTGACCTACTAGAATCCCTTGGATCATACTTCTCATATTTTATAGTTCTTGGGCAAGATCAATGTTATTGGATGGAGTAGGATTTATGGTGTTGAGATTGGTGAAGGGGTGTTGAGATATGATTTGCATTAGAAGTATTTTGGGGTTGAGAGATGTTGGGGATGTGTTGATTGGTGTGTTGATATGTGGATATATGGGATACTTGCGATTGGAAGTAGTTAGCATTAGTAGATGTTATGGGGGGGGTGTTGGATAGATATGGTGAGTTGAGTAGATGGATATGTGGTGTTTGTGGGAATTTTGAGTCCTAGTTGGGAAGAAATAGTTGAGGACGGGATAAATTTCTCTATGATTGGTTGAGATGTATATGGAGGATTGAATGTGTGGGAGGGATGATTGAGGTTGGGTTGGGACCCCCAAATTCTAACATGCACCCTTATTGAACTTAATTCAACTATTCAGTGAAACATTGGGATGGCCTCAAGGTGTGGGACCCTACTATTTGAGGCCAAACCTCCAGTTACAGAGATGGTTCTTCGGGACTTCACCTAATTTAACCTATGCTACTACTACTTGCAGAGAGAAGAGAGAAGGAAAACATAGAATGAAAACCTAAACTCTTATAAGGTGATGCACCGATATTATTTTGAGACCTACACAACTACCTTTACACACACGATTGATCAATGATAAGACTGGTTTATGCACATATTAGAGGTTTTATATGACCATGCATAAATATTTCATAAGAAGGTCATGATATTCACAATCTTAGAAGGAAAATCTACTATCTCTTTACAACTTTGGACTGTTTGCATCATTTACACAACCTATAACCTACAATAATGCATATATCTTCTGCCTAAAGGTGTTGATAATGAGACATGACATCAAGGATTATCACATAAATCACAATAAAACAACTTCTAAAAAGGCCAAAATGCTTAAATATATTTATTTGAAAAGGTGTTACATGCAGTTGTACATGCCTGCAAAATGAGTTACAAGGTTGTCTTAGCTTGAAAGAATCTTCAAAAGTTACAACACAACAGCCAAGAGAGCAAGACCTAACTGAAAATATGTCCTCTAGGCTTGCTTATAAGTTTCTCAATAGCTTGTTAGATAATAGGACATGTGTTTACAACAACTTGCTTGGTCAAACTTCTTGGGCATCCAAAACCATCCTTCCTACTTTCCAACCCTAAAAAATGCTCCAAAAAAGTTTTTGAGTGAAGAAAACTTCATGCCTTGACCTTTTCCACCAACTAAGACTCCTTAAATAGCTCCTAGATTCCCTCAAAAGGATCAAACTGAGTCAAAAGTGGCCTAGATTCTCTCAAGTTGTTGGACAACTCATTCAACCTCTTAGATACTTTCAATTGTCCATAATTGTTCTTCAACTGCTTATAGAGCATGTGGAAAATGCTTGAAAATGATAAAATTCCCTAGGAGTGGGTGGGAGATCTTCAAGGACTGAATTTTGCCACTTGTCTTCATTATGAGTGGCTTCTCAGGATAGTTTAGGAGATGTCCTAGTATATCAGTCTATTGTTTTACTTGTTCACTATGACTTCAGACAATAAACCCCTTGTCATATCACTTATACTTGACATCATAGAGAACTACTCCTTTTTGTAGAACTCCTTGCTATTTGTTCTCTTTTCATCACAAACCAACTCTTTGTATTGACTGTGATAATAACCACTCTCCATCAATGGTTTTGACTAGGATTTTGAAAAATGCCCTTTTTGTAATGAAATCCCCTCCAATATCAAACAAGCAATCAACTTCTCCAAGCAAATATTTAGAGTTTAGACTACTCAACTAGTGAAATAGTGACATCACCATGATAGGAATTCATTGATATGTATGATTCCAATATGATTGAACTGTCATAACAAAATGTTTATGTCTTTTCATTTATCAACCATAGGCAATCTTGACCATAAAGCATATGAAACATAGCTTACTAGAATCAATGTTGATATAAAAATCCCCTAAAGATCACTCCACTAGACTGTTTGACAACCTCTACCATTCATACCATAATGCAACTTTCTTGTATAGTTTGATGATATTACCCTTGAAAACATACCTCTGTAATGCCACTTTGGTTATTGTCATATTTTCACAAATTTGTCATGGATGCTTCTTACCAATACATCACTTTCAAAGAATATTATAAGTTACCCCTTTGTAAGAGTACCATTTTCAATATGCCTTTGTGTGTTCTTTCATTGCTTTCTGGAATCTCCCCATTCAATACAACCTCTTTTGGCCACCATAAAGGTATCCTTAGTAGCCTAATTATGGGGCTCTCAAAACGAATTATATGCATTGCTTGTATGCTGGAAAACTTGTTTGTCTAATGTTTGATTGAGAAGGCCTTGAATAAAGCCTCGTGGAAGTTGGGCTTATCTTTTGGAATTCCTTATAAGTAAAATGTAAATTCCTTTGAAGATTTTAATCAAATTCATAAAAGGGGATATTAACAAAATATAAATAAACTAACAAATAAGAGTTACTCTTTTCTAAAATAGAATGACCATTGCAATGATGTTGAATAGTTGATATGTTCTTTTGACCTTCATAATCTCATCTAAAAATGGTTATTTTGTCATTTTTGCTTTGTGCATTCCTATTACATTCACATATGCATGTGCGGTCAACATTTATTTCATCAATTGTAGATAACTCTTTCTGTAACTAAACGTGATTATCATGTTGCCTACCTAAATTCTAACTTCCATAATCACATTGTTTTCTTTGAAGGACTATATTCATCTTCTTCATCAAATGAGATATTTGCTACAACAGGCAATGATTTTGGTGATCCTATCTTATTTCTCTTAAGCTAGTTGAGTTTTTTCACACCTTTGACTGTATGCACCTTGCTCACAATTTGGTCCAAATGATCACTAGAGTCTTTACAACCATACAAAGGGTTATTTTATATGTTCATCTTCACATTTGATGATGTCAAGACACTGGATCCTAGAGCATCAAAACCATTAGAGGCATCACTTTGTAGTTGGAATAAGTGATAATTTTCACAAGATGAAAATTCAAACACTTTGGTTAGAATTTCCCATGGTGACAAATCATCGTCTGAAAATTGTTGAATAGAATTATCAAAGCTATCTAAATCATCAACACACATGAGAAAATAATGAATAATCTTCTAAATTTTCTTCTCTTCTCATCTCAACACTCAGATGAATATTTATTTGATCTTCTTTTAATTCAACTACCATCAAGTTAAGATCCAAATTAAGCTCTTGTTCATTAGATTGAACAAGCTTTACAAACTTTTTGATTACAGGGTAATTTTCAATTCTCCTTGTAGTCAAAAAGCATATATTCTGACAAGATATGGAGGTGATTCTACATGTATTTGGCCCATCTTGCCACAAAACCTTAAAAATACATGTGCACTGGTCCTCCTCATTTATCAAACTATGCTTGGACTTACAAACCTATCAAAGAATTTGTAGAAACTGTATCCCTACTCACTGTGTCTACTTGAAGAGACTATCCTCCTCTTAAAATGGCTATTACACATAATGATAGTCTTTTCATGACTATTACCTAGACAATTCTTCACACTACATTCTTTGACATGGCTACTAAGGTCTACCCTTTGTAACAATTTCCATGACTGTGCTATGTCACTATCATCATTATTTTGAAGACTTATTCACTATCCTCCACTGGCTTGCTACTTTGTGAGTTTGCTCTTATCAAATTTATGGAACCATTATTCATATGTAACTAGCTTCCCTTAGACTATCATGTGACTTCCCTTTCATGACTCTGTGTTGACTCATAGATCCCTTGTCATGCACAGGTATGACTATTCTTGTCTGAGCATTGTTATTGTGGTTTGTTCATATATCACACATAATGATAGTCTTTTCATGACTATCACCTAGACAATTCTTCACACTGCATTCTTTGACATGGATGCTAAGGTCTACCCTTTGTAACAATTGACATGACTGTGTTATGTCACTGTCATCATTATTTTGAATACTTATTCACTATCCTCCATTGGCTTGCTACTTTGTGAGTCTACTCTTGTCAAATTTACGGAACCATTATTCATATGTAACCAACTTCCCTTAGACTATCATGTGACTTCCCTTTCATGACTCTGTTTTGACTCATAGATCCCTTAGCATGCACAGGTATGACTATTCTTGTCTAAGCATTGTTATTGTGGTTTGTTCATATATCATGACTATTCACTTGCTTTTCATTGACCCGACCTATCAACAAGACTATCATGGTATGGAGTTGCCTTTATGACTTGACCATATATGTATGAAAGATGAGGCCTTCAAACTATAGAGTAGCAAAATTAAAAGAATAATATTAAAGAAATACATTGTAAATAATAAAAATGATGAAGAATTTCATTATAATCATTTGGCCCATTACATTCAATACATTGGATTTTTAAGCCATTATTTTTCTGTGAATAACCACTCCAAATTTCCTTACGGGAATAACTCCCTAAAACTAACAACTAACTATTAACTAATTTATTTTATGTAAACCTTAATTTCCTAACAACCCCCCTTAAGGTTTACATAATAGAAAAACAAAAACAAAATTTAAAAGTGTAAACCTTAAACGCCTAACACCCCCCCTTAAGGTGTACATTACAAAAAAGAAAACAACTATACTAATTTCCTATCACACCTCCCTTTTTAGATTGAGACTTACTCAGTTATCAACAAATACGCATCTACAAAATTATGGATTGAGACAAACTCAATTATCCATAAATAGTTTGTGGATTCAACTATCCACAAACCAACAACAACTCACCAAGTTTGTGAGTTCAACTATCCACAAACCAACAAATCATTGCATGCCCCATCTTTCTCCTGAAAGGACTAGAGATGAAACAAATGCTTCTCATGCAAGGAATCATCCCTAAGAGAAGCTAGCTTGGGATGATAGGTGTCCTCATGCCTCCATTTCCTCCAACCTCTGATGTGACCTTTAGACCTTAATCATGAGATACAACATTAATGGCTCTGAATGCATCACTAGTAAATGCATAAAAGTGTGCATACATAGGGATGTCGGGTTTAACCGAGAATGTATCCATTACAAAAAAGGTCTACATTATCCTTGTAATGCCTTACTGCTCCATTAAAAAATATTACAAGAACATCAAAATTCCTTATAAACCATTCTAACAAAAATAAATCAATACTTATACCCCCTATAGATACATAAAATATTTTTACAACTTTCAAACCATAAACATCTTAAAATTTCCTCTCAAAACCTTTCGACTTCAATACCACTTCAAACTAAAAGGAAAGGTAATAAGTTCTTTACCTAAACCTCCACATAGGCATGTAGAAACAAGATTTGCAGAGTCTCAATATCTTTAAATGCATTGAAGTCTTTCTATTTCGATTACCATAAACCACTTTTATTTTTAAACAAAATCCATTTCTTAAAGCACTACACTTTTCAAAGCTTGAATATTTGAATCTTTAACCTGCTACAAACCCTTAACGACAACAAGAATTATTGGCTTGAATTTGCGCCTATCTACTTCTCCTCTACCCTAATATCCAAAAACAAAATGGTTTATGCTCTTTTTAATACGACATGCACATCGATGGACACAAGCACATCACTATTGTTTAATCTAAAACAATAGTTTATAGATCTTTTCCACATGCCCTCATGTAAAACAAATGCTTTGAATCCTTTTGTGCAATAATGTTTATTCATGCCTCCAAATAGCTCTATGCATCATTGAATGACTAAACATAGAAATTATTTCATAGAGAACAATAAAAAATTCAATTGAAGCAATAACAATTACACTGATAAGTAGGAATGCTAGCAAAAAAGCTTATCAATGCCCAATCTGGAGAAGTGTTGTAAAGGTAAGAGAAGCAACGCTTCAAATGAATTATGTGTTAAATAAATCCCTTCAAACACCTTCTACACAGCAAGTCTCTATACACTCTTTAATCATAGGCACACATGAATCACTAATGCTCTGATACCAATGTAGAGTAGCAAAATTTAAAGAGTAATATTAAAGAAATACATTGCAAATAATAAAAATGATGAAGAATTTCAATATAATCATTCAGCCCATTAAATTCAATGTATTGGATTTTTAACAATTATTTTCCCATGAATAACCACTCCAAATTTCCTTATGAGAATAACTCCCTAAAAATAACAACTAACTATTAACTAATTTATTTTATGTAAACCTTAATTTCCTAACACAAAAAACCATGCCAAATAATTAATAGATGGGGGAAAGAATTTTTCTAAGAGGCATCATGTGTTGCATACGAGCAAGTGCCAAAACTATTGATTCACCAAGGAGTTCTACCACTAAACCATCAAAAACCACTTTATAGTTGCTAATGAGAAATCTAAACCAATACAAGTATAATTCAGTTGAATAATAATCAACCTTGGAAGAGGTTTGACTGGTTAGAAAAATCTCAAATCCTTTTTTTGGCTAATAGCTCCCTGAACATGGTGCCAACACTCTCTTTCAATGGGTTACTAAACTGTTCCCTATGGATGAAAAGTTATACTTTATCTGAAACCATGCATCTTAGAAGATTTATATTGTGTGGACTTGGAATCTCATCTAAACTTGACATGATAAGCATGTTCTCATACTAGATACCCTTTTCTATTATAAGTCAGTCCATTGTTGCTTTGTGTAATGTTCAGTTGTAGGTTCTTACAATAGATAAACTAAGGTTGAACAACCCAACAACAAGTTGGATATTTCCTTATTTTTTTCATGGGCAAGGCTGAAATTTGAACCACTAGGATTGAAGGAGATATTTGGGAAAACCATAAGAACTTTCAAATAAAACCTCATCAATAATAGCGGATGTTGGTCTCTTAAATTTATGAGGAAAGATCATTGATATGCATTAAAAATTAATATTCTATAAACTCCTTAACTTGACCTTCAAAAAAAAGGCATGATTTCCCTAGCCTTGTAGTAGAAATTCAGAGTGTCACATCCCTATGATATTGAAAATGGGAATTGAATAACTCCCAAGCTGCTGTAGTGTCAAAATGCATGAAATCATGTTTTACCTGCACCTTGAAAGCCTTTGAACGTTGGTCATGATCTGTCATGACTCCTGAATACTACCTTTATGCATGCAATTGCCATGAATGCTCTGCAACATGTCCTATTTCTTCTCCTTCATTCTCAACATAGTCTTCAAGGAGGAAAGCCCTAACAAACTTTCCCTTAAAATACTTGATATTTTCAAAACCACTTCCCTCCTTAACTCTTGCTCGTGGAAATTGAGCAAAATAAGGAATTTTGAACATGTTTCGCAACATCAAGATATTTGCAACCTTATCATAACTTAAAATCCCCTTTCAAAATAAGATGTGACTGTAGACATTGAAAAATGGCTTAGGCCTGCGAATGCATTTTTCATCATCAATTCAAGATACCCACAAATGTGATTAAATGATTTTATCATTTAATTATAACTTAACATCCTAATTCCTCTAATTAATTAAATAGTTTTAACCATTTAATTAATTCATTTCATTATTCTTCTAAAATTGGTTAATTAAGTAAATTACATTAATTTACTTTAATTACGTCACTAATTAATTGTAATCTCCTCTTTTGATTAATTAAATAAATTTCCTAAATTTATTTAATTAAGTCATTTAAATTAAATCATATTCTCCCTACATCTAATTAATTCATATTCTTACTAATTAAATAAGTTTCTTAAATTTATTTAATTTCCCACATTTAATTAAATAAATGATTATTCATTTAATTAATTAATTAATTCTATCTTCTCATTTAAAATGCTTCCTTAAATTGAATATCATTTTGATTATGGAATCACGTACACACAACTTCTTCCACAAATAAAGGAATTAATTTTATAATTAATTCTTCTATTTGAGCACATGTCTCCTACATTTTCAATCTAATATCTAATACATAATTCTCTCCATTCCTAAATAACACTCTCTCTCAATTCACTCACCTAATTGATCTATCATCTCCTTTTGACTCACACACTCTTTCAATTACATCTCTTGACTAATCAATCAAATTAACTAACTATGCAATCAATCTTTCAATCAAATCATTTTACTATCCAATCAATCTAATCAATCAAGTCACTTAACTATTCAATCAGATCCTCACACTTGATCTAGACCATTCAAATTCAAATCAATCTTGACCGCTGAATCTATGAAGTTTCTATAAGAGAAGCTTTTGAATTCTATTCACGGGTAATCACAATCTTCAAAGTTTTGCTGTCAAAATACTTACAGAATAATATTACACACTCACAATCTAAGGGCATTGAGCATTTCAAAGCAAAGTTGAGAAGAATAATGGAGATGAGTCAAGCATGGGAATTAGGTGATATGGTTCTTGTTCATTGAATTCTTTTGTTGCATTGCACTTCATTATCGATTTGGGGATTTTAGCATGATTTAGGTAATTTGTGATTGTTGTCATTGTTTTGATTAGGGGTAAAAAATGGGTTTTGATGGGGCCCGGAACCCAATACAAAGAAAGGAAAGCTGCTAAAAAGATACATCATAAACCAACAACAGCCCCACAACAGCCTTTAAAGATTATCAGGATTGCACACATTGCAACGTTCAAACAAGCAAGGGCCTAAAACCCTAAAACAACCTGGTTTTATCCAAGACCAAAAACCCTAAAAGAAATCCAAAGATATTGTCTGCATCTGCCAGGCGTCAGCCAACCAGCCGCTCATAGGAAGCACAATAGAGCCAAGAAAGAAAACCTTCTTAATGGTGTAAGACACCATCAAACCCCCAATCAAAAATTCCCTCACCACCAAAAACCCCACCTCAATAGGGGAGATAGAGAGCATAGAGAACCACTGGATACAAAGCTAGTGAACGAACTAGGAGGCCAACTCCTCAACCACCTCAAAAGGAGGGAGCTCCCCTCTAATGGAGAGGATTTCATGACCACGAAGACCACTACCACCAGAAAGCTCCAACACCCTCAACCACCACCTCCCAAGGAGAAGTGTCCTCCTCAAAGGGACCATCAACTGAGGACACCAGAAACAATCACCTTCCCACTCCACCTCCATAGGATCCATGAAGAAGGCCGGCACAGCAGCAGAACAAGTAGCCATACCACCCTTTGGTACAACCTGGAAGGCAACCAACCACCACAAACAATAAAACTCAAAAGTAAACCACTGAGCCAAAAGTGAGGGCTCATCACAATGGAACTTAGAGATAAACATAGAGATCCACCCATCCTACCTCAAAAAAGAGGAAACTAGAAAAACCAAAGCGTCCAAGGGCAACTCCATCAACAAGAACTCCTTCTAGCCGTTATGCTTCAGCATCAAGGCCGCAGAACCAAACTCTATCTCCATAAATAACTGGGTCTTGAAGAAAGTCTTGAGAAACACCCCAGCCAAGAAAACATAAACAGAGGCCAAGAGAGAACTGGCTTCCAACATAAACACAAACCACATACCATTGAAAAGAAAAAACCCATAAGGGTTCATCTCACTCCAGAAGAGCACAAGACACAACTGGGGAAATAGGAGGAACATAAGAAGCATCGCAACCCACTGTAAGTGTTCAAGCCATGCACCGGCAAAGGACCTACAGTCCAAACAAAAAATAGGAGTCTCCATAGAGGCCCCAATACCAACCCAACAAGAAGCAAGCGTAGGTTGCACATCACAAGGGCATCCAAAGAGAGCCACTAAGGAATCTAAGGCCAAAACCACGATAGAAGAAAGCCCCCAAAAAGGAGCCCCAAAGGCACACAACTTGACTAGAAGAGGGCACCACATGAAAAGAAGCTTGCAGCATTCCAAGTCGTTCCCCATGACCTCAACAACAGAGACAGAAGGAGAGAGCCTCAATCCTCTCTACCCAATGAAAGCCACAACAATCACAACACCCACAGTGAAAAATACTCCCCCGCCAACAGAAGACAAAACCAAGGAACCAAACTCCTACTCCAAATCCAGGAGTCCACCAACAGGGAACACGACCCAGAAGAACACAAAGGGCCATACTGCTCTAGCCCAAAGCCAGGATAAGAATATAAGTATTGAGAAACACACCTCCTACAACAACAGCGTTGGCCAAAAAATAAAGAAAAGAAAACTAGAGCCAACCATCCTCACCCGCAGGGACCAGACAAACCCTCGGCGTAGCTAAAACTCCATCTGCCTCCGTAGATTCACCATCCTCCTCCACTGAATCCTCCTCGCCAGCCACAGAGGAATTCAAATTTCCTCCAGAACTCGCCTTCTTGCTCACTCACCCGCTTGCACTCTTCATCGCTCTCTATCTCCAACTCCTTGTTAACTATGATTGTTGTCATTGTTATGCTTTCATTGCTCCTGTTTATTTTCCCTTATCACAATGACTTATCCTTAAAAAAGACAAAACTCCTTTAATTTTGGCTTCCAAGCATACTTCTTTTGCAAAATCCCTCAACAAGACTACAACCCCTTTTAAAATGACATGATCAATTTGTCCAAAGGCTATTTTGAATCAAGGAGTAAAATAGACTAATAGGAGGATGAGGGGATATTAGAGGGGTCTTGCCTTTCAATTTATGAGATGTCAAAATTTAGTGAGAGTTTTTCCCCCTTTGTGAAGAGATCTAACACAATGGTGTCCTTTACAAGTTCATATATTTTTTGCATCATTTCTTAATTATAGGGGCCTTGAACAAATGCTTGCAATCTAGGGGAATGATCAAGTTGGTCTACATAGACTTCTTCATCACGAGGGGATGTTGCTTGATTGGTGAGGTCTTCTATGGTGATATTCTCTTGAGAGTCCATCTTTTTAGCTTGAACTCTAGTGATTGGCTTACAGGGGGTGGAATTTTTTAGAGAAAATTTTTCGGATGTGGATTCTTGATGGGTGATTTGGTGATGGGAGTGTGAAGATTATTTTGACTTAGGATTTTGATTGGTATAATGTTGTGAATGGTATAAATGATTGATTAAATAAGGAACCTTGGAATCTTAGATTAATGAGGACTTAGAATGAGGATGATTTTTGATTGGTGGATGCTTTTGGATGAGAGATACAAGACAAAACTTGCATCTAAATAAAATATATATATCCTAAGGATAAAGGGTGATTTTGGATGTATCCTTGCTTGCTTAGGATAAGCAAGTTCCTAAGCAAGATTGGATAAGGGATTTTTTTTAAAACTTAAGGGAGATAAATCCTCAAGCTAAATAGTCCAAAATGAAGGGATGACTTAAAATGCTACTTAGGATAGGAAAGTTCCTAAGAAACACACAAGTTAGGGAGGATGTATAAGGATCTAGATTCTAGTTTTGATAAATTTAATTTTGTGTTGATTGGGATGTAGATTAGAGGATGGTTTGGATGATAAAAGGATGTAGTTTTGTGATGTGAGAAGATTGGGATGAGAAACAAATCTAAGATTCAATAAGGTAAAAATGAGATGGTAAATTTGGTGGGAAGGATGATAATGAAGGCTAAGATGGATTAATGAAGAGGATAGTGGAGATGAAGGTGCAATGTGACAGATTTAGGATAGGTTGTAAAACTACAAAAAATTGATTTTATGAACAAGGGGGTTTGTAGGAAGCTATTGAAGGTCACTGTTTGCAAGCTAGAGAGTAAGCACAACTTTACAAAGCGTAGACACAGTTTTGGATAGAGGCATTACTTTACAAAAAATAGCCGTAATTTTGGATAAAGGCATCACTTTACAGAACGCAGGTGTAGTTTTGGATGGAGGTGTTGCTTTACATAATGCAAGAGAAGTTTTGGACAGAGGCACTACTTTATAGAATGCATGCATATTTTTGGATAGAGGTGCCATTTTATAGGATGTAAGAAATTTTGACTGGAGGTGTAGGCACAACTAGGTGTGACAGAAGCGTGATTCTACAGTTAGATGATTTGTCAATAGATATGCACACACAAAAAAGACATTGGCCAACTGACTTGATTTTTTTAGGGTAATAAGGTTATTTTTGACAATGAATGTTGAGTGTCTTATCATTGGTATAACACATGAAGACACATTGAGAACATTAGCACAATCCTAAAAATTAGTCAAGTGGGAGTGTAAACTTAATGTGGGCCTACTCACCAAAGGCATAATACCTCCAAATGAATGGGTGACTAGGGTATGCAAAGTTCATGTACCACCTTTACACCCCTAATATTAGAAGGAAAACACCCTAACAAGGGATATATGTCACCTCAACAAGAGGAGATACATAGTGAGTAACTTTGGGCATGATCAGTTGTACCTTGCACCACATTAAGCTATCACCAAATGGTCTTAAGCTAGGCTATACAAGCTCTCTAAGGGAGTCCTCTAAATACCACAAGGGTACGTGAGGCACAATTGTGAACACTATTCTATCATAAGCATGGATTAGGAACTTTTAGTGGGAGAGATCGAACCAACCCTTCACCTCTTGTATTGGAATCACCCAGATGGCTTCACCAACATGATGCAACTAGATTGGGGTACAACTTTCGTTCTCCCCCTTTATATACCATGTTGATAACACATGGTTGAGGTCATCCCTTAGGGTGATGAAATCCCCAATAAGGCCTCCTAGGGATGGATAATGTTAGGTGCTTTTGATCCCCAAGATCATAGTAGGTGAGAGGGGAGAGCATACACACAAAAATAGCAAAGTCCTAGGATCTAAACTAAAACAAAAATGAGGAAATGCAAGATTTTTGATCCCCAAGATCACTCTAGACATAAGGGGAGAGCATACATCTATGCAATCCTCCAAACAAAGAAAACAAGAGTTATTTAACCTACTACTTAACTTTAGTGCCTAAGATTAGTGAAAAATGAAGAGTCTTGGGAAAAAAAAATTTGCAAAACCATAGATTAGCAGTCTCAAATTATTAGTCTTGGTCAGGCATAAACCAACTATATCACTTGTTAGTCAAAATTTTATTTTAAAAACTCCAAAAATTTGAAAACTATTATAATTGAAATAGAAGCATGGTTAGTTGAAATGAGAGCACAACAGTTTACAACGAAAGTGTCAAATGATAGAAAGCACTAAAATATTATACCTTATAAAGGCGTAGCTTGGCTGAATGCATGCATCGTGAGTCAAGACGGAGGCACTGAAAGTATCTATGAAAGCATTGAATGATAGAACACAGGTGCATCGAGTCTTTGTAAAGGCATAATGGGTTGACACAAAAGTGTGAAGAGTCTTTGCTTAAGCGTGGTTTTATAGATACCCAAAAATATGCTAGATAGGGGTTAGGGCTAATTGATTTTTATGCCAAATTCAACTTCAAATCTATGAAAAATATCATCTAATAGAGTCCTAAGAAATCTAGCAAGCATTAATAATATTTCTAAGGTCAATAATCAGAAACCTCAAATCTAAAAGAAACCCTAACCTAAGCATGCAACTTAAAAGAAACTAAAATCCTAAAGACTACAAGGGTCAGAACACCCGTAACTAATTAATTACCCAAATCTACAAACAACTAAGCCAAAATAATAACAAAAAACCATTAACTAGAAACTACGGTTAGTTAAAAAAAATGCAAAAACTTGAACATAACAAAAGTGTAGCTTTCGATGGCGTAGGTGTTGTGAGTCATTGTGGAGGCACTAAATGTCACTATAGAAACACGACAAGGTGTAACAGAGGCACTAAAAGGCACGACAAAGTGTGGCTTGTTGCTACATAAGCACCAATTTACAGATCCAAGCATGAAATCAGAACCTACAACTTGAAGCTCAACAAAAACTCACGAAAAATATTATAAAAAGGGATGTGGCTCCCACTGAGCACACCAAAATGAGGTTATGGAAATATAATAAGATAAAATGAATCAATAGAAATGCATAAAACACATAAGAAGTTATACCTTAATACCTCCAAACTCCATGATTGGGCTAAAAAGGTGCACCCAAAGCCTATTGATATTATCTCAAATGCTTTAGAATTTAGATTGATCTAATGATATTTCAACATAATATAGTTTCAACAAAATGAAGATAATCAAAATGGAGATTGAAGGGTTATATTTATAGAAAGAGGGTCAATTGGTTGAAGGGCTAAGATCTTGCCACAAGATCAATGGCTCATGTTGAGAGTGCTCTCAAGAAAGAGGAAGAAGACAGGTGTCATGTGAGAGTTAATGGAGAGTGGAGGCTTAAATGAAGATGATTGGGTAAGATTATGGAGGATTGTGATAGGATTCCACGAGAGGCAAATCTTTGACTTTTTTGGTTATCTCTAGGGAGGTGGAATTTAAAATTAGATTTTATGGAGAGGAGAGATGACCCCATACAAAGTCAACTTAAAAAGTGATATTTGTCTCTAGTGGATTAAATGAGAGAGAGGTGGGAATTTATTGGATAAATTTGTAGGCAAGCATGTGGGTAGGAATGACACATGGCAAGTGGTTGAATTTGAAATTGAAGAAAGGGTTAAATGGAGATTAGGAAAGGATAATTTAATTAATTAATCTAAAATAATTAATTAATTATTTTTAGAGGAAATAGGTGGCATTGGGTAAGGTTTAATTGAATAATTTAACCTTTAGAAGAATGGGACAATAGTAAAATTAATTAAATAAATATTTAATTAATTTTTAAGAATAATTAAATAATTAATTAAATAATGAAATATTTAATTAATTATAGGATAATGAAGTGGATTAATTAGAATTGAGAATTTTAATTAATTTATAGTGTGAAGTCAAATTTGGGGTGTCTATAGGTGGTTTTTAATCTGTTACAGTGATTGTATGATTGTTAGGCTAATCTAATAATCATCAAAATTGACAAGTATGTGTTGACTGTTCTTGTGTGGTAGCCCCAAAAAGAAAATATTGACCAAAAATTATTAAAAATGACATGAGCACAAAAGTATAAGGTACTAGAGTGTTCTTAGATTAGATGATTACCTTTTAACCCTAGCAACCCTAAATTTTGTAGCCTAAAATGTGTGGATCTAATACAAATTTAAATTGCTACACAAATATTTTTTCTTGAATTATGTATATGTGGCTTCACCTGGGGCTAATTCATTGCCATAATGTTGATCTTCTCATTGCTAACTCTTCAATGAATGTGATTTCACTTAAATTCATCAGGGTCAATTTAGAGCTCAAAAATATCAAATCACTACAATGCAAATGGCTCTTGAAACCCTTAATTTCTAGCTTATAAGGTAGATTTAGTTCTTTGTACTGCATACTTTATTTTCTAGGTGAACCTAGCAAGGTAACACATGTATACTTCATGTCCCCACCCACATAACTCACCCTCTTATCTACACCTTTCACAAAATTGAGTTGTTTTCTTGTTTGAAATGCACTTGAGTTGTATTTTTTTTCCATTTTTATAGGTCTAAAACAAGCAACAAGAGATCATGGTTGAGGAAGCATTTCTCAAACTCTACATGAATGACAAGTAGTTTATCTATATTTTTATTTTAAATTTCATTTGTAATATGAATTTATATACATGTGATATTTTCTTTTATTTTTCTAGGTCCAAATGCAATATGTCAATTAAGATAAGTTTGAGTAAGTGTCTAGGTTCTCCACACCTATTTTGGGAAGTGACACTACTCACTAATGTGGATTGATTTTGCTAAGGTGCCAAATATGTAAGTTCCTAAAAATGGACAAGAATACATGACAAGTTTGATGATGACCCCAATGACTCAAAACATGAACAATGTGAAATAGACAACTTTTTCTCAACTAATCCTAGCTTAATGAAAGTGCTAAGTCAATCCATAGGAATTTCTCACCTTTTACCTTGTGTTTATTAGACATTTACCATGTATTTTTCCTTGTAGTTTATGATTTTTTTCATTTTTGATTGTTAATTGATAATATCACGTCTTTTTCAATCTTAGAAATGCCCCAATGATTTATAATCACCTTGCAAATTCTATTACTATCAAAATTTATGATTTTTGTTGTTATTTTTTTCATATAAAAATTTCCATGCACCATTCTTGCACTAATTTTGACTTGATAACTTTTGATGTATTTGTATTTGAATATGCCTAACATTGAAAATTTCAATTCCTTTCACTAATTATGGATCTAGTATTAAAAATTCAAAAAAAAAAAAAATTGTAAGGGTCTTTTTGGTATTTTTCTTTCAAAACCTTTTTCTCTTTCCTTTCTTCATGCATACATACAATAGTAGGTTTGATCTCTCATTTAAGAGAATTGCATAAAGATTACAATACTATTCATGGGTTTTCTTATAATATAAATCCCATACACCTCTAGGATTTTTAGGTCACTATTATAATTAGCTTCAAAGCATCACAACTAGTCATAATAACATCCTCTTTTATTATATGCTCCCTTAGTCTCTATGTTTGAGTCTTATACCTTTCTTTCATTAAAAGGAGTGTCTAGAGTTGAGAAGAAAATACAAATACCTTACAATTGGGTCCTTGATGTATCAATAATAGTTATTTTCACAAATTGGATTATCCAATATTATAGGTGTGATTTTTTTTTAAATAATTTATATTGGTTTATTTGTTAAAGTATATTAGAGTAGTTGTTATTATATTGACTTGTTTATTCTATTACCTTGTTTTATTTCAACATACTCTGCACCAAAACTTAAGTTTAAGATAAATTAGTTTACTTTCCTAGATTAGATTAATTTATTTTTGCAAGCCTCACTTCTAGAACAATTTTGTAAACTTCTTTTAAACCATTCAAAAAATCAAACAAAAACATCTTTTGACTAAACATTTTCTAAAAAATAATCAACAAATAATGAGAAAAATAAACATTCATCTAGCCAACATCTATAATGAAAAATTAGCATTTTTACATCTTATCTCAATTTACAAAAGTGTCAATTTGATTACCAACAAATAGAAAATAAATATTGATCTTTTTATTGATTACTCACATTTATTATTTATATGTTGGTTATTCAAAGTGCATTTAAAACACGAGGAGAAAAGAACTGAATAATGTTAAACTTCACATTAGTTTAACCATTTAGCATAAATAAATATTTCTTTCCCATGCATGCAAGCATATAAAATTTAAAAAGTATCTAAAAATAGTTTTATTTCACTGATTGTTATTATTTAGATAAAATTTATCCGAGTATTACAAGCACATTGAAAATACAAATAAAATAGTTTAATCTCATTGTTTACTTTAATATTGTTCATTTTAACATTTAGCATAATTTTAAATACTTAGATTTAATATTTTAAGCATTTACACTCATTAGAAAACTATATATAATCAACTAATTTTCATTATTATCTCAACACAAATATTGTAAGCATGAAAACAAAATAACAAACTCATAAGACCTTTATGTTTGAGTAAAATGAGCTCTAAACTTAGATTTACATGATCATCTAGTCAACAATCAAACACCATCACAAATGCATACAACTCAAAAAATCATCCAAGAATCACATGTAACTAGAAACACACAAAGCAAGGCTCCAAAAGAGTTTTTGTCCATATTTTCTCTATTTTAATCACCCATGGCATATCACACCTATGTGTTTGGAAGTTAAAGAGGATTGGGTGGAGATTACTTTGAAGCAGTTAATGAGGAACTTACCAACTCTCACAACCATTAAAGAAGAACAAGCTAAAAAATTAGAGCAAATCTATAAAAAGAATGCCCTGATATGCAAAATTGAAATAGCTCAACTAAAATAGATCTTCGAGTGAGAGATGTTTTTCTTGGATGCTTTCCTTGTATTCATCAGACAAAAAGTTAAATGAACTTCATCAGGAGATTAACACTTCACGAAAAATGATAAACATCTATATCACCATCACTAAACCTTGACTAGACATTCTTGCCATCCTTAGGTACCTCGTCAAGAAGAGGTAGTCTATTTGATTCCCTACATTACATATATTATTGACTTGCAAATGTTGATATCTATACAATCAACATGAATTGAGAGTGTGCTCGTCTTTGATGATTCATACACAAAAATGTCAAGTTAGATTTGGCAAACACAAGTACAAATCCATGACAACGACTTCATCCCAAATCCTCAAACTTGACCCTTGACAAGATATAGATCTAGTGGGGACACTAAGGCACTTCATTGATAATAAAAAAAGGGTATTTTTTGAGTATGCATGTTTAATCACATAACCTTATTCACTTGGCACTCATTCCTCCATTATCAAGCTAAATACACTTATCTTCTTATTTAAATTTCCTAAAATAATGCATGTATCATAATTATTCTAAAACAATTATAATTATTCATATGCATTTGATTAAATTAACTTTTAAGGAAAATATTTTTTCTTTTAAAATCGATCTAAAATTTACTATCCAACTTATATTCTTAAAATAAATTATTATTCACATTTAAAAAATATTCATATGAAATCACGTTTATTTTTCTATAAAACTTTAAAAATAACTCAATTAAGAAAACTAATTCAAATTGATTTTTGGTAGTAAAAAACATAATAATCACTTCCCCTTATCCTCATCCAATATAAGTCTTTTTGAGATAGAATTTAAAATCGATGACTATGATACACTTTTACACAAATAATTATTAATTATTAAAGTCTAATACGCATAACTAATTATTTTCATATAAAAGTGCATTCTTGCCAAATTAAATATAGAATCACTTAAAAGTAAACCTGTGGCAGTTTTGTTTGTAATTTAGACCAAGTTAGGCTAGATAGCCGAATGGTGAAGAAAAGGAGAATCCAAAGCATAAGTACATAAGCATCGAGTACACGCCACATGGTGTGTGCTTCTTCACTTTTGACCGCAAAATTTGCCTCTCCGTACGGACGGCTGTGACAAGTCAACCTCTCTTGGTTTTAAGAAATTCTTATTTTTTTTAATCTGCTTAGTTTTCAGCGCATATGCACACGCAGCGTTATTTGCGCAGTGACATGTGAAGAGAAGACTTACAATATCTCAAGCTAAAAAAGAGTCTCATACAAAATCTTACGCTTTTCTTCTTCCCCACCGCAAGAGCTGGTCAGGCTTGTGTTTGGTGCTGGGATGGAAAGATAAGGAAGATTTTTCCAAATGTTTGCCTTCTGTATTCTCTGGTCCACAGAACTGATGACGACCATGGTGGTGTGGATTAAAAGGTAAGTAATCACTGAAGAATTGTTTTTTTCTTTTTCACTTTCTTGACTTTGTGAGGTTGCTCATTTTGTTTGAACTCCTTGACTTTTGATGATTACCCACATACCCAAAATTTGTTTTTGGGTTCTATTTGGAGGGATTTTCTCAGGATTGGACAACCTGAGATGTTTTGTGCATGTGGGTATTCTTGAAACGACCAAATTACATGTGTAAAATTTCTGCAATTAGAGGTTTGATCATGTAGATTGTAACTCAATTGGGATGCATCATATAGCTTTTATGGGTAAATTACTGAATCCTTTAGTGGGATTTTATGACTGCTGGATTGAATTTTATGCATGGAAGTAGAAAATTGCAATTTGGAAATGAGAGCCATGATCTCATTAGGGCACTTAAGGGAACCATATACGATAGAGCAGCAGGATAATCACACACTGCTGCTGCTTATTCAACTGGAAAGGAAAAAAATTGGAACCCTTTTGGTAAATTTGGAAAGCTTTCTGAAATATAGCAGCAGCAGCTGCAGATTTTTGCAGGCTGGAATCCCTTAGGCGGCAACATATTACCACAGATCGTGCTTCTAGAATGAGAATCATAATGATTAAATTGAATTTAAAGGCGTTGCAAATCAGTATACACAAGATAGCCATTGATGTTTGATAGCTAGAAGTAGGCAAACATTAGGTTGAAACGTTGTTTCTGTGATAGCTGAATGTGAATGGACTGAGAGGTTTCATTTAACTATTATTGCAGGAAGAATCCATCATCTCAAGACTGACCCCGGGCCATCTTGCGGACCTGCTAATAATGGGAGAAAATAATAAGGATGATAGATCTACTGCAAGCACCCAAAATTACTCATCATGGGTGCTACGGGCAAAGTATTCTCCCACCGTGTGTTATAGGCTGAATCCTCTAGAAAAACATAGATTTCCAATATCCCGTGAAATATTGATGTCTAGGCCAACAATATCCGGATCAATCAAGCCAGCCCCTTCATTAGTGCCCCCCTCATTAAAAGATTCAAAATTATCATTACCCAAAGCCAGCTCCATAGAATTTTCATCCTCAAATCAGAAAACATTCAGCAGGAGATACCCATCCCCAGAACCTCAATCTGCCGTTTCAGACCTTTTCAAGCATGCCAAGTCAGAGAGCAAGAGGTTTTCATCCCCTCAAAGAAAACCCCCAGATAATATGTGGAATAAGACCTCATCAATGGCTAGACAACATGAAAGAGGCCGCAAGCCAAAGGGTGTGCCCCTCCGAACTTCTACCTCTACTTCGCCCAGTTCCCCTATGTTCAACTTCTTTTCACCAACAAAAAGCCCAGATTTTATTAGTAAAGATGGCCGGCATAGAAATTCATGGTCCAGGTATGTCGAGCAATCAGGAGATTCTATGACAGCAGTCGAATCAGCTAAAGAATGGATGGTGGATTTATCCAAGCTGTTTTTGGGCCAGAAATTTGCTTTTGGGGCACATAGCAGACTTTATCATGGATTTTACAATGAGAAACCTGTTGCAGTGAAGGTCATCAGGCAGCCTGATGGGGATGAAAATGAAATTCTGGCAAGTCGACTAAAGAAACAATTCAATAGAGAAGTTACTATCTTGTCTCACCTTCATCACCGAAATATTGTACAGGTATGTTTTGAAGTATCTTAGATTGAAAGCAAGATGATTATTTTGTAAAGTAAAAATGATTTTTTCTGATAAAATATCTTAGATTATTTTCTGATAAAAGAATGCTTAGTAGGAGGTATTCTTTGCAGTTTATCAAATTGTGTTGTTCTATCAGGATTCAACTGCATAGGTTTTGAGTCAAACCTATTGACCCATATTTCATGAGTAGTGCTTCACACAAACCCATTTCTCTAGAGCTTGAATGGTCCACTTAGCACTTACTACATCCAAATGACGCTCACACGGGTGAAGCATCAAGACTTCCCAAGAGGCCAATCATCCCAATACTACTCTGATTTACATATGCTCAACCATGGAGTTTCCCCCAAGATCAAGCTCACTATCTCTCATGAGCATGAATGGTCCACTTAGCACTCATTGCATCTAGGTGATGCTTATAGGAGTAAAGTAGCAGGACTTTCTGGGAGGTCATCCATCCTAGTACTACTCCGAATCAAGCATGCTACCCAATGCTTCACCACTATGAGCATCATAGACTTATTCTTGGGGGAAATTCCATGGTAAAGCATGTTTGACTCAGAGAAGTGTTGGGATGGGTGACCTGCCAGGGAGTCTTGAGGCTTCACCGTCTTGAGGATTCATCCCTATGAGCATCACCTAGATGCAATGAGTGCTAGGTGGACTATTCGTGCTCATGAGAGATGGGTTCAAGTGACTCTGAACTGCAACTCATGTAATATGGATCAATGAGTTTGACTCAAAAATTATGGAGTTGAATGCTGAGAGAACAACATAAAAAAATGGCTAGTCAAGTATAAATTACTGTATCAGTTTGAAAGTATGCTTTGATTGAGACTTTTTTAGTTATTTGAGAAAATACAAGTTACAGTACCAGTCCCATAGTTGCCTTTGAAGTGATTTTTTTTGTTACTTGAATTAAAAAATTATGCTAAGTTACAATTTCTTATCCCAATACAGGGACAAAATTTAGAGTGTGTACAGTCAGAAAACATATTTAGTTTTGTTCTGAAACTTTTTGTATTTATTTAAATTGCAAACAATTACATATATTGATTATTGACAAGGTATTTATATACAAAATATAGGCACCAAAATGTCTAGTCTGAATTCATATTAAACACCCTTCCCCAGTTAAAGCAAGTGAAAATAGAGAATAAATTATTGGTTGC
This sequence comes from Sequoia sempervirens, assembly GCA_007258455.2. NCBI lineage: Eukaryota > Viridiplantae > Streptophyta > Pinopsida > Cupressales > Cupressaceae > Sequoia > Sequoia sempervirens. The sequence continues at coordinate 222,245 of VDFB02263900.1, forward strand.
AAAATTTCAAATAGAAAAATATGATAAAAAAAAATGTTATCCAGGTTCATTTCAAGACACTCAATCCCAGACCAAAGCAGCATGCATTTACTGAAAAAAATTGCTACTGTGGTTTTTCGCACAATAAAAATGACCAAAATATTGATCATTAAGCTCTTTCCTAATAGCATTTATTATAATATGATGTGTAGATGCTGATCTACAGTATTTACAACTAGATTGCTAGGTAAGAGCTATTCTGACACATCCAGAATTGAATGTTGCAGTTAGTGGCAGCCTGTATAAGTCCTCCGGTTTTCTGTGTAATTACAGAATACCTATCAGGAGGTTCTCTGAGATCCTTTTTGCATAAGAGGGACCCTGGATCAGTAGTCTTGAAAGAATTTGTATCCATGGCTCTGCATATTGCTCGAGGTATGGAATATTTGCACTCACAAGGGGTGATCCACCGAGACTTGAAGTCAGAGAATTTGTTATTTACAGAAGACATGTGCTTGAAAATAGTGGACTTTGGTATAGCTTGTGAGGAAGTGAACTGTGATTATTTGAATGAAGATCCAGGCACATATCGCTGGATGGCACCTGAAATGATTAGCCACAAGCCATACAACAGGAAGGTTGATGTCTACAGCTTTGGCATCGTGTTGTGGGAGATTGCTACGGGGCGGATACCATATGAAGATATGACACCCGTGCAAGCTGCTTTCGCTGTGGTGCACAAGGTTTATTTCCTTTAATTGTTGTCTGTATCTGATGTTGTTATTTAGTAGGTTATAATCCATAGGATACAAGCATGTGCATGTATACCATATACTATTAAAGTGGTAATTCCTTTTATTCAATAGTAGTTATACGGGCTTTTGAAAAACTATATAGCAGCTTGTTTTCAGAAGATTAGATTCAAAAATCAAATTAGTGTTTGGACTGGTAAGGTGCAACACGTACCTTCAAAAGGTTGCCCACTTGTTCCCTACTTCACTGATAAATTATTTTGTTTCCTGATTGCAGAATGTTAGGCCTAAACTTCCAGAAAATTGTCCACTTGCTATGGCAAAGCTAATTGAGATGTGTTGGGCTCAAAATCCAGAAAAGAGACCAGAATTTTGGTACATTGTGAAGATCCTTGAGCAATTTGAGGCCGCTCTTCTACATGATGGCACACTGCCTAAATGTCAGATTCTCTTTTGTAATGAACGGAGGAACCGACTACCACAATGGTTTCAACGGCTTGGTATAGGAAATCCTCGTAATGCTATATCACCATCGCCATCCAAATTAGAATGATAGTATTGCAACTTTAACTCTTTATCCTATCTATGATTATGCCTATTGACATAATACCTTAGGTACATGCAAAATGTTCTTAGGTCAGCCACCGACCAGGTAATGTAAATTCTAATCTTGCCACTAACATTAGTCCTTATCACATTTCACCTATACTTGTTTTTCTTCTCATCTAAGAAGCATTGTTTAATGAATGCCCTTTATTGCTTATGTATTGTAAAATATCCGAGCCATTTCCCTATACTTACCTATACTAGCATTACTTTTTTCTGTCAGTTTATCACCTGCTGTCATTTGAAGTCATGGTCTATTTTTCTGAGATGTTAAATAAAAATTATGGTTTGTAGCACCATGTGCAGCTGAAAGCAGTATTGAGCACTGATGTAAGCATGTCTGCAATAATGAGTGTGCCTTTGATAGAAGGTATTTTATCGAATGCAATGTTTGTGCAATGGCAATTGTTCAGAAGAGCAGCATTATCAAAATGATTTAATGAAAAATAGTTCAACCCTGAAAGCAATCAGTTATTCCAGGATGAACTTATAGTTGGTAATTTGTACATATTTGAAACCAAAAGTGAACGTGAAGTAGCTGAAATTTTTTGTCCAAAAGAGTTGGAGGATGGCAAAGATGATGTTGATATGCTTGATGCCATCTAAGGTTCTTATATGGATAATGCAACATATGAACAAGAGACTGGCTTGACTGTGCAGTGTCAAATGCATTGCCTAGAATTTACAGGAGTGCAAATTTTGATTTTTTAAAAATTCCACTGGAAGCAAGCATCTCCTTTCATTATAATAATGCAATGATGTTCATCACATTTATTTTGTGATGCCAAGTTTGTATTTTTTATGCAAATATATTTTTCATACAGAGCCATTATTAATGCATATCATATCAACACATGCATTATAAAAACTGTGGCACACTTCAGAACTAACAGTACTATCCAGACCATTCCAATAAACCTATTTAATATTTAAAATAAGTAAGAATGAAGTTTAAAGTTATATTTTTAATCACAATCCGAGATTCAAAATGATGCCCATGATTTATTTTAGAAACACATTTTCATTTGTTTGAAGGCCGCTGAGAAAGTATTTAGCTTTGAGTTTAGAACTTTAAATTTTATATATTTTAATTGAGTACATAGAATATTACAGGGCATTTATTATATAAAAATATATTACCAAAACTTCTAGTTCATAATCTTGCAAAACTATATTTTCCAATTGAAATTGAAAATTAAGAATCAATTGTTGATGTAAAATTTCTGTTAGAATATAATATCAAAAACCATTATCCAGGTTTACTCAAAACAATCGTTTCTAGACCAGCATAAGATTCCTTTGTTAAAAAAGTTTCTACTGTACGATTCTTTACACCGAACATATATCCATGATGTTGATCAGGAAGTTCTGCTTTTGTATATAATGCACATTGTACATATATGATAAACTGTAGTGTTCAAGAGTGGATCACAACTATTCCAACAGAGCCAGAATATACGTCTGTGGTTAGTTGCAACTTGTATAAGAGTGCCTGTTAACTATGTAATTACAGTATACTTATTAGCAGGTTCTTTCAGACTTGCACAAGATGGAAACTGGGTTGGTATACTTACAGAATTTGTATCCTTAGCTCTGGATGTTGCTTGAACCTTGAGGCATGGAATATTTTCTCTCAAAAGGAATGATTTAACAAATCAGAAAACATGCTCTTCACAGGAGGTATCTGAATGAAGATCCAAGAACATCTTGCTGGGGCACCTGAACTGATCAACAACAGGAAGTTTGAATTCTACAGTTTCAGCATTGTAATATAGGAGATTGTTACAGTGCAGACATGTGGTGAAGAAAAGACAACTTGGAAAGCTTCTTTTGCTGTGGTGCGTAAGGTTTGTTCTCTTTGGTTCTCTCTTTTGTTTCTGATGTTGGAAGGTAGCATCTTAGGATCCCAAATATGTTAGTTTGTACACTTTATAAGTTTATAGTATATGTCACTGAGCAGTTGGTTCCCTTGTATTCCATGGTGTTTTAGGGCTTTCCAATTATTAAGCAGACCTTTACTAGTATATATGATTTGTTTTAGGACCTGTCCACTTCTTCTGTCAGAAAGTAAGGTTAAAAAATGAACATGGTATTTGGTGGTAAAGAATGCACGACTTGCATATCCAAAAGATTGCTTATTCTCAACTTCCTGAATCAACGTGTTGTAAATTGTTGAGTGCCAGGTCCACAGTTGTCTTGTCCTAAACACCCAATATGCATAAATAGTGTAGAAGAATAACAGAAATAAACCGCACATAATGTAGAATGGGCCAATATGATCTAATCTTAAATGACTTCGAAATAGAAATTGGAACCATCTTACCTATAAACCATAATTCGATACATATTTAGGGTGAATATAGATGGACAAAGAAGTAGCTTAATGAAATATGAATTCTGGAATTCACTTCATGGCTCACTTTTCCTAGAATCCAGATTTCTTACCCCAATCTCAAACTTATAAGAAATTGAAAAATATCCAATCGGAAATCCAAAAGTATATTCTGAATTTACTTTAAGACTGAAAGCTGAAATATTTTAAGCAGTATCGAATATGCCGAAAAGGCGAAAACAATAACACTAAGAACTTAGAAATTATCAGGAAAAAGTCTCCAAAACTAAAATATACTGACTGATATAGCTTTTTCATAAAGTATGAAAGAAATGAGTTTTTATGATAAGGTATGTGCTCCAACACTGGCCCAAGTGACTGCATGAGTGGTATAGAGTCTATAGACTGCAATTTTCTGAATGATAATAAATTTGCAGCGAGAAAGCCTTCAAAGTAAATCTTTGCTGATAGTGATAAAGCTTTTCTAGACAGTACACAAAGAAATGAATTTTCGCGAGGTGATATTGGTTCCAAAAGCAGTATCAACACTTTGTCTGTCCAAATACATGGTCTTCGTTGAGTTCTTGCACCAAATCATTTGTCAAAGACCTCTCCAGTTAATTGCTATACGTATGTATAGTGCTACTAATGTGATTGTCAAGAAGAATTAAAAAACCTTGAGGTGCCAATCACTATGGTCTTACACATTTTAGTAGGATTGCTATTTCTAGTCTTTTGGCTGCTTCTCAGTGTACATGTTAATAGACCTTTCCTAGCTCCCCCATAGGCACAGTCCATAGATACAATTGACTTGCATGTTACCTAGATTCTTTGAGGTCTGAATATGTGACCTTATTCGAAAATCTCCATTATTATTTTTATTAGGGGTTATTAATTATTTATAGAAATGTTGGCTGTGGATGTGCCCACACATCTGCACAACCCAAAATTCCAAGTTCATGCTTAGTTTAAAATATGCCGCCTGGTTCAAAAACATCTGTTTGATACCTCTAATTTAGCTGCTCATTTTAGCAAAATGCAGCTTTTCTGTGATCTACTGAACACCCTTTTTAAAACTTGGAAACTGTGTTACAATGATTCTAAAATCAGGCCTTTCAGAGGTGCGTATATTTAAAAAATTATGCCAATATAAATGCCCTAAATTAATTGTTATCAGTGCTAAAATAAGTGTGTGATCCAAAATAAAGCTGCCAAAAGTAGTTATAATGTTTGTTCTGCTTTTAACTATAAACAGTATCGTTACAGTTCTTTCAGTTGGCACATCTCATAGTTTCCATCGCAAACAAGTATGTTAAGTTTTCCAAGATGAAATAATTTTATTTTTTTTTATCATGGTTAGCTCATCTTAGCTTTCAAGATAAAATCAGCTTCAACCAAAACATGAATTTTGAAAATTCCCTACGTCACTTTTCCATCGACAAGTTTGGTTACTCTGTTTGTACTAGTACATTCTCATTGGTTACTAGTTACTTATAGACCTAATATATTCTTGCTGCAAATTCCATAATGTATGTTTCCTCAAAATCTCTATAAAAATCATTCTTTCCCCTGTCACCTACCATACAGAATAGCAACTTTATCTCATGAGAGAAATGTCAAGATTGGAATCATTGCGGGACACATCAGGAGCACAATTTTAGAATTTATTATTTCCTTGTCTTCATGAGGAGTTGCATGCATAATATGAACAAGACAAGAAGCCACGCAGTTGTCTTGTAATGCCTATGTCAGGTTTAGGCAGAAGACCACAACTTCAAAGCATTCTGTCTAGTCTTAACAAAATTTGTCACGTGCACTGGAAGCATACAGAGTCAAACCAACAAGGGAACTGTTGTACTGGATTCAATCACATTGCAGACATTTTTTCATCTGATCCGGTAGAAGATTCTCAAGCTGGAAGGCAATCCTCTGCAAGCTACCTTTGTTGTTTCAGTGGCATATGTAATTTCAATCAATACAGCTGGCAAATATTGACAACCAGATCTCATAAATTTCCAATGCTAGCATGATACTGCAATCTATTCACATCGTCTAGAATCTACTTTGTTTTCTCCATAGATGAAAATATTTTCTAAGGGATAAACTTGCCAATCTGGCATCATCTTCATCAAGCATTCTCAGCTAAGTTGTGGAAACAGAATCAGGTTCAGGTACATGGGCATGATATGCTAATATGACGCCAGGGGATGGGTATATTCTGGGTACATCTGTACAAAACATAAATAAAAATCATATATAGGTATATATACATATTTGCAGCTTAAAAACAGGAATTAAATTAAGAATATTAACATATCATGCATATACTAAACCATAAATATTACAAATTTGAAATACAGTATACTGGAATCTAAATCTAAACCATTCATATATTAAAAGCTCCACCATTTGCTTTGCATCAACTAAAGCAAATGCAGAAATCCACAACAGTTTAAGGTTTGACAATTTTTTCTAGACATGGGTACAAGCATTGGATGATATGCCCACAAACGATAAGAAAAAACGAAATGATACAATTGGACATCATGCAGCCCTATGTGACCAATGCTTAGCAGGTTTGTATTGTTACAGGAGAGGCTACGAGCTTCTGTTTTCTATTGATTGTGGTCTCTAGGAACGCCTCATATTTTTATGATTTTCTATTTTGTCAGAATTTGAGACTTGAGACTTGAGGGTCAATAACCACCTTTCAAGAAAACACGTGGTTAACTGCTGTTAATTGCAGTTCATTCCAGTTTGAACCAGCCATCTGGTTTTTATACCAATCTGTTTTTTTTAACACCGAAAAAAACAGTGGGTTATTGAATAGTTTGCAAAGAAATAACCGTAGTTTGAAACAGCCATCTGGTTTTTATACCAATCTGTTTCCTTTTTAACACAGAAAAAACAGTGGGTTATTGAATAATCTGCAAAGAAGTAACCGTGGTTTGTGCCGGTTTTTCCGAAAAAAAAAATTGCCATTTTGCTTTTAAGCCCTAGATTTTTCATTTACACCTCATTTTTTCACTTGAATCGAGGGGATTTAAATTTGAGAATCTAAGTATTAATTGGCAACATTGAACATCCGACGACACCTATGGATGGCGTCTCGGGGTTGTTAATGAAGCTCTTGGGAGGTGGTCAACATTGATTGCAAAGATGACTCTAGCACTAGGGTTGTCGTGGTATGTGGTTGTGGACTTTGAACAAATACATTGGCCCACCATAGGATTCCAACAATCCAAATTAAATGCATGCTTCCCTACTAGCATATATTTATCTTTTAAAAATTTATATAAAATATGGAGAGATATCTATTAGCCATATATATTTTAAAAATCTCTAGAAGATATGGAGAGATATTTTTACATATAAATATAGTAGACTTCTCAATAACATTTTTTTTTACATATAAATATAGTAGACAACTCAAGAAAGATATTTTTCAACATATTATATATAGATTTTTGAAAGATATACATTTTAGTAGCATTCACAATTGCAACATGTAAGACAATAATGTAATTATCATTATAAACATAAGATAAGTAAAATTTTATTCTTTTAAGATAATTAAATTGTGATTTATATCATCAAAACACAAATTTATATAAATAAATAAGCGATTATAATATTAAATAAGTGGAATATGCACATATTTGACAATAGTTGAATAATTATTGATTTATTCATATATTAAATTATAACCCCATTTTTACTTCTAATGTTAATTCTAACCTTAATCTTAATTATTGTAACCTTAACCAACCTTAATTTAATTATAAACCTAACTCCAACCCAAATTTGTATCTTAACTATAATTCTAATACTAACCCTAACCTTAATTGTAACACTAACTCTATACGTAATTGTAACCCTAAACCTATCTCTAATTGTAACTCTAACTATAAACCTAACCCCAAACTCCTTTCTAACCTTGACTTTAATTGTAACCCTAATTTGTTGGAGATTGTTGCAGTGTTGTCATTAATGTCAACAGGGAGATTGTTGCGCTATGTTGTCATTAGTGTTGTCGTTGATGTCAACCTCTAGTGTGGTGCTGAGTAGGTGTTGTAGATGGGGAGATTGTTGATGTGGCAAATGGGGAGATTGTTGCAATCTCTAGTGTGGTTGTGTGAGAAGGTGCTTATGGTGTTGAGAAGGTGTTGTTGAATTTGGTTTCCAAGTGCTTTTGAGAAAATTGTATAAAGAGTGTACAAGGTGATAGAGTTGTGTTATGCATTGTGTTCCACATTTATTCATGGTTGAAGATGTGCTTGTGAAATTTGGATGAGATGATCAGAGGTGTTATATTTAGAGTTTCAAGTTTTGGATCGTGTGGCAATGAAAGATGTGTCTGATAGTATGTGGCCTATGAAGAAGGTTGTTTGGGAGAAATGGAATTGCTTTGCATTTCTCCATGTTGAAGTTTCTTGTCTTGCGGATTTGGGAATGTGTTAATATTGTTTATGCCTACCTTCCCTTGGAGTGTTGTGTGGTCAAATGTTCCACAAGGTTGGTTAGTGAGTTGTATGTTTGTGGCAATGTGGTTGGTTGCACAAGATGATATTATTCTTAATTGCAAGTGGTTGTGGCAATGTTGCTGAATATTCTGATGGTGTTGGAATGTTCTGGGATCTGTGGATGTTGTGTAGTGTTGTTTCATGGTTTGCAGGATGTTTTCGAACCTAGTGAAGAGTGAATTAATTGTTTGGTAGCGTTAATGTAGGTTTGGTCGACTTGGCTTGTTAGCACTGATTGTGGAGGTAGTTTGTTGTTTGTGGAAGCGTGGTGCAGCGTGTCGATGTGGATTTGGGTCTTGATTAACCCTTGGTGTGGTTTGTCTTCACTTCTTTCCACCATCGAAATGGTTGGTGTCAACCTATTTGTTGGTTGCACATTTGAGGTGCATATGTTTCATTGAGGTTGACCTAAACAAGGTTGTTTGAGGTCACGAAGGATATATAAGCAAGGTTAATTGTTGGAGATGTGTAAGATAAAGTGTGTAAAGTGATGTGAATGTGATCAAGTGTTGTGATATGAGTGTGAGCTTAAACACCTAAGGCTACCATATGTAGTGAGCAAAAGGTGTCTACATTTCAGTGTGCCTGAAGTTGCTGGAGGTAGTGAGCTGAAGGTTGCAGATGGTGTAGAGTTGTGGTCAATTTTCCTATTGCTCTGAGGTAGTGAACCTCCTTATAACAGTCTTCTATTCTCTTCTATTCTGGGCAATGAGTCCTTGATAGTGATCCATTATTTTATTCTAGGCAATGAGCCTATTGTATTCAATGTTGTTATTCATAGAGATGTGAGTTAATACTCACTGTGGTTTTTTTCTTATTAGGATTTTCCACGTAAATCTGGTGTTCTATTGTGTATGGTTGTTGATGTGTTAATGTTTCATTATTTACATTCATGTTGATCTATAATAAGGGTTTGAAGGTTAATGAGGGTTTGAATGTTTGAATGTACAACTGATTCACCCCCCTCTCAGTTGTCTTGTATGTCTAACAATTGGTATCAGAGCTATGGTTCCTTGGAAGAAGCTTAATTGCTTGAGGTAGATTCATATGGTGCATAGGAATGGTGTCAAGGTTCCTATGTTCGATGAAACAAATTATGCTTTCTGGAAAGCCAAGATGGAAGCCTTTCTTGTCTCATTAGGTTTTGGTATTTGGAAGTCAGTTGAGAAATGGATACACTATGCCTACTACTCCTCTGACAAATGATGAGATCAAGGATTATGAGAATAATGGCAAAGTAAGGAATGATATCTTGAGTGGGATTTCTGATTTAGAACTTGTGAAGGTGATAAGCCTCAAAATTGCTAAAGAGATTTGGACAAAGTTGTAGAGCCTTTATAAAGGAGATGATAAGGTCAAGCAAGCAAAGATGCAAAATTTTAAAGCCAAATTTGAAACCCTAAGGATGTTAGAAGATTACATGCTCTGGGTGGATGAAATTGTCAATGCCATCAATTATTTTGGTGGAAAACTGAGGAAAGTGAAGTTGTGAAAAAGGTATTGAGAACTCTTTCTAAAGCTTATAGTGCTAAAGTTTCTACTATTGAGGAAGCTTAGAATTTGGATCAATATTTTAGAGATCAAATGTTTGGTGCTTTAACTACTTTTGAATTAAGAAAGTTTGACAGATGATCTTGTGAATTCAAAATTCACCATGCTCCCTTCGGGTTTTGATTTTTGGCTAGGTGTCGGCCTATGCCTTTAACAATTGTTTTTGGCCCCTTTCTTTGATCGGTATTGCGAATGCTGCCACTTGTCTACTCCTCGCACTTTGAACGCGTTTCCTCTTTTCTTTTCCATCGGCTCCTCGAAATGCTCCCATGTGCTGTCACTGCGAGCTTTTTTATCGTTTCCTTTTTGCTTCCTCATCGGGCCCCGCTCGTGTGCCACATAGCTCCCATTCCCACAAAAATTTGGCAGGCCCCACGATCGGCGTCTACAATGCACATTTTGCTACGTGTATGCTATGCGCAAGCTTTCAGCAAAGGAATGAAATAACGACCGCGGGCAGCGAAATGCTGCCACGCATTTCTTCTGCGCACACTACTTCAACACAGAGAATGAAGTGAACTACAAGTTGCAGCTTCTGCCACTTGTTTTAACCGTCTACCTCAAAGGGAAACACTTGTTTGCACGAGACTTTGCTGGACCACTGCCATCATTTGCAGAGGATGCACCTAGACTTGGTGCGACCGAATATGTTGGCTGGAGTCTTTATGTTGCAACGGCCGAGAGGAATCTTTGATTCTGCATCATTGCCAAAGATTCTCAAATATTTTCTGTTACTGCTCGCCAAGGCGGTGGGAGCATTTGGCTTTATATACTCCTCTTTGTTTCAAAAGAAGGGTTCCCAGATTTTCAAAAGAACATTGATTTTGGAAAAGACACCAGGCCGTTATTACTATTTTTTCATTATTGCAAAGACTCTCAGACTGTGCCAATTGTTTGGCCTTTCTGTTCTTTTATGCTATTTGATTAACTTTAAACTCTGCTACTATTGTCTGGATATTTCATTTAAGAACTTCTATAAATTGGATGCAATTTTGTTGGTCTAGATCATGTCTTATGACTCTTCTTGGCAGTAGGAATGTATGCAATGTTATTTTATGTCAATGAATGGATTATCTATACTTTAATCTTTAGTTTCTTCCTTTCTGGGACATTACAAATACTAATCGGGCCCTTAGATCTATGATTTATCATGCCTATTATTAAGTCTTGGCGCATCACCTTAGATTAGCCTTTATTTTTATATATCTGCTTCTATTTCCCTTTTTGTTTCCCTTCCCAAACCCCCATTACAGAAGAAGTTGACTTCTTTAAACAATTTGGAGGTCACTCAATTTAGCGCAATAGGTCCCTCATAAACCGAGTTTCCCACAAAGGGTTGTTACCTTGCCAAATTTTGGCATCAACAGATCCAAAGAAAGAAATTGCTTTTAAAGTCAGCAAGAAAGATGACGAGTATGATCTGGATGATCTTGATGAGGTGGAAGCAAACTTTGTAAGAAGATTGAAAAAGGGCACTGACAAATACAAAGGTAAGTTACCCTTTAAATGTTTCAATTGTGGAAAGACAGGTCATCATGCTTCTAAATGTCTAATCAAAGTTTCAAATGACAAACATAAAGATCATAAAGGTAAATCTATCAAGAAGATAGTCGTGTATCTGATCATGAGGAATCAGACTATCTGGATGATGGAAGTGATGAATGCTTGTTCATGGCTTTAAATGTTGAAACTAATTCTACAAATCCTGAAAGATGTGTGAAGGAAGTTGCTTCGAAAATAGGTCACAATATTGAAGGAACTATATTGACTGCTTTCCATTCAAGAGAGGATAGAAACTATTGGATAATTGATAGTGGATGCTCAAATCATATGACAGGTGATAAAAGTAAGTTTGTTAAGCTTGAAAAGTATGATGGTGGTCTTGTTAAGTTTGGTGATGATACATCTACTAAGATATGTGGAAAAGGTTCAATTAGTTTTGATGGCAAGCATAAAACAAATGATGTTCTTTATGTCAAGGGTCTTTGGCATAATCTTCTCAGTGTAGGACAAATGTGTAGCAGAGGATACAATTTGGTGTTTCAAGATGATGGTTGTGGAATCACAAAAGGATGCTCTGGAACATTGGTTGCAGTAGGAACAAGGATAGAAGGAAAGTTTTATCAGCTCAAAGGTGGTGGTGTTAAGTGCTTTATGTCTCAAATCAATGAAAGTTGGCTATGGTATAGAAGAATGGGTTACATCAATTTTGACAACCTAGTGAAGATCAACTCTACTGATGCTATGAGAGATCTACCAAAGATTACAAAGCCTATCAATGCAATTTGCAAGGAATGTCAGTTTGGAAAGAAGACAAAGAAGGGGTTTAAAACTAAGGAATATTCTACTGCGAGACCTTTGGAGTTGGTGCATACATACCTTTGTGGACCTACGAGAACAAGAAGCTTTCAAGGTGATAGGTATTCTATGTTGTTGATAGATGATTACTCTAGAATGACTTGGGTGACATTTCTCAAAGAAAAATCAGAAGCTCTAGATAAGTCTAAAGCATTTAATTCTATGGTTGAGAATGAAATGGATTTGAAAATCAAATGTTTGAGGTCTGACAGAGGTGATGAGTTCACCTCCAATGAGCTTAATAGTCTTTGTGAAGATCATGGGATAAAAAGGCATTTATTAGCTCCTAAGACTCCTCAGTAGAATGGAGTTGTGGAAAGGAAGAACAAGACAGTTCAAGAAGCAGCAAGAATCATGATGAAGGAATCAAATCTAGCGGAAGTCTATTGGAAAGAAGCAATTCATACTGCAATATACATTCTTAATAGAGGACAAGCAAGAGTGAATAGTTCAAAATCTCCCTATGAACTATGGAATGGAAAACCTCTTACAATGAAATATTTCAAAGTGTTTGGAAGCAAATGTATATCATGAGAGATAAAGAAAACTTACACGAAAGTTTGATGCAAGATCTGATGAAGAAATCTTCTTTGGATACTCTACAAAGAGCAAGGTATACAGATGCTATAACAAAAGGTTAAAGAAAATAGTTGAAAGTGCAATTACATGTTTGGAAATAACATGTTGTCAATATATATTTTCTCTCCACAATTGCAATATGCAATGATTGTGTGAGTTTTCTCTATTATAATTTCTTGTTGAATAAAAAAAAAATCATCTTTTTTTATGTCTTCATATAATTTAGATCCCTCCAAATTTAATGGTCATGGAGTATTATACTCATAACTAACATTATATTTGTTTTATTATTTTGTAGTTGTATTGTATTTAATTTCAATATAAACATTTTTACTTATTCAACTGCTTATTTGTAAACCATCTTCTTTTCTTACATAGTCATTCACCCTCTCTACACATTGGATGTCGTTCTACATATTGTAGGATCTCCTCATAGTCATGCACAATATCTATTTGTGCAAGTTGTCTTGTATTTTTTAGATATGAACGTTGAACAAAATTTTGTAATGCATATCAGTGGAAATATGTATGAATTTACTAGTTATGTTATAAGCAATAAAGATTTGATGTAATATACTAAATATATATCTTTAAATTATTGCAAACATATCAATATATTTCACTAATGTGGATCATACCTAGGATTTCATGTCTGAACAATAGAATGAAAATATCTCTCAACACTTTTTCATTGTTCCTCACTTGACCAATCAACATTGTCTATATTTGATGCTTCATGTATCCATATGAATCTATGCACATGTGGTGAGCCCCTATGTTGCTACTCATATCTAGACTAGTTATCTTTTTTTTTTAAAGTATTTATTTTTTGAAGATTGAATGTCATAGATGCAAGTACAATGCCACTATTTGAGGATAGTCAATAACATTTTTTTTTCGTCAATTTTGAGCTTCTAATGGTGTTGTTGGTGGTGTTCCTAGTATTAATGCATACAAATTAGGCCAATACATATCTATTTCATTAAATCAAAAAATATTGTAGGTAAAATAATTTGATGAAGCACGTCAGTCAATTATGTGTGACATTTAGCTCAATATGACCTTATACCCTTCATTGTTATTCCAAACCACATTTATTTATCAACTAGATGCGAGTGTGATATTTTTCCCATATATTCATGCAACTCATTGATGGTGATTGACATGTATTGAAGACTTCTTTTTTACAAACACAACAGATGAATTTTGTGCACAATGTCTCATTATCGTGTCCATCATGTAATATCAAAATCTTAGTTGTTGATCAAAATGATGATCTCTATATCGAAATAGATGCTTCACAAATTCATGTAGATGCACTTGCCTTATTCGTGGTTCTAACCAATCATATCTACCATCAAAAAATAATGTTGGAAATTTCATATCAAGTAAATCCTATTGTGATATATTCATTGATAGGAGATTCGTCAATTCCTTGCCAATTAATCAATGTTGTTGAATCTGCATAATGAATTAATGAATTTCTTTATGGACATTAGATGGTCTAGAAATTATTGATGTTGTGTGATCAATGATATTACCTTTGTCTATCTCCATCAATGGATCCACAAATATAATTTCATTTACATCAAAATCAAATTCAATATGCACTGACTTTAATTGGTTGAAAATAGTTCCATAATAGTTTGTTGAGAGTTCATTAAGAGAATTTTCATCAATTCTAAAATCAGAATAATTTTTTTTATTCTTTATTTTGTATTTTAGTGCTATGTACACACTCCCTATTGATTGTAAAATTATAATTTGTGTCGCGTTGATCTTTTCTTCGAACAACAGAAATATGTTTGATATTTTGTGAAAAACTCATTGTGTGTCCTTTATATTTATATTGAATAGATGTTGCATTTGTAAATTGTATCGGTTGACAAACCCAATTAACATTTCTTCAACTTGAGTCAAATTTACAAGCTCTTCTAGTTGTGGCCCAAGATCCATTTTATTTGATGTTGAAAATTAATTATGCCCTTTCTCTTTTTGACATCTATTGCATATAGGACCTTCAAAAGTGTGAGATAATTTGATTCTAAGGTTGCATTCTTGACAAATATAACACATGTTTCATGAAACAAAACTATCTGACTGATGCAGGAGCATCCTAGGTGAAAGTGAAATCAACATCAACCAAAAAAAGGAGTGATTTAAATTTTTATTTTAATTTGATTTTAATAATTTGTGTGTGAGAAATAAATTTGACATTAAGGCCAAAATATTTGTTTAATATTTGGTCAAATTTTAATTGTTGCATCATTTTTTATTTTGGAGTCAATTTAAGTGATATGCTTGGTGTTTTAATGCAAAAAGCATATCTTGGTGTGGTATTTTGAGGATTCCACATTTGTAGCTGCATTTAATGGTCCTCAACTTTGGGTTTTTCAAATTTGGGCGCCCATGTGTGGATTTGCAATCCTTTGCATGATGGCTCCCATTTGTGAGGAGGTGGCTGCTTTTCAACATTTAATGATTTTAAATCCATTTCTAGGCATAGAAAATTGGGAGTTACATTAAAGGTGTGAAGGAGTTAATTTATATGCTTTATTTTGGTCATTTTCAGGAGTTGTTGCTTCTAGGTTGAAGCTGGTGCTTCCCAGGTGTGGCTTTTTGAAGCAAGAAGGTAGAAGCCACGATTTTACAGGTCTAAGAGAGTATTGTGATAGAAAATTAAAGATTAAATCCATGGTTGAAGGTGGATTCATCCATAGATTGAAGATTGCGAGTGCAAATTTTTGTTGTTTGATGTTTGCAATGAAGGGAGAGAAATTGCAACTATGTTTGCTTAGTAGTTTCATTTTTAAGATCTGAATATAATTTTTTTGTACTATTGTATCAGTCCTATTGAGTGTAATATCTAATAAAATTAGATTTATGGATGTTTGTATGTCATTTGTGCAAGTTTGAATTAATGGAAATTGCTTCATAGTTGTTGTTTTGCCTTAAAATCTCTATTAATTGTTTAATGGTTTTTAAGAGAGGATTTGACAATGGGATTAGAGATTGTCCCCTCTTACATCACTAACCAATGTCAAAATTGCATTTAAAAACTTTTGAAATCAATGTGAAGCATTCCATTTAGGTTTAATATGTTTTGCACATTGATTTGTAAACCTATATTCATCACAATTTGAACTATATGTTCTAATTTTTTTGGTACACAATCTATTGATATTGAATTTTCATTTTCAACATTCATTTTAATATTTACATTATATTGATGATAATACCTATCACTTGATTGGGGATCAAGTTGTTTCCTTTCTTCTCTTTTAGAATGAAAAAGTTGTTTGGATGTTCATCAATAACTTCTTATGATCATATTTGCTTCCACTCTATTTTGAAATTTCAATTCTTGTATTGTTAATTTTTCCCTTCGTCTAGCATATCTTTCTCTTTCAACTTCATTATGTCTTCTTTGTACTTCTCTTTCAACATCTATTATTTGTTTCTGTTGCCATATTTAATATATTTTTTTCATACTTTATTTGATATTGTTTCATTTTCTTCTAAAATTCAAAAGTAAACCTTGGTTGAGTCATACCTATGGGTACATTGCATCGACAACACATTGCATAATAAATTAAATTCAAAATATTAATGCACATTAATTTTTCTCTTATTTTATCACCTATTTCATTTATCTATCATGATTGCTCATTATTATAATTAAATAAATATAATTAAAAAAAAGGTTTTAAATCTTTGAATAGACAATGTTTACAAATATAAGTTTTGCTATATTTTACAGTGAGAAACATCATCACTAAAAATAGGATAAAGAATTTTTTTAGTTCCCCAATTTTCTCAAACACCTTTAGCCATACAATTGCATACTCTTGAATTTGAGATAAAAGTTTTACAAATAACATTATGATACCCCTATCAAAGGGGACTTGATTTAAACCTTGCATTGGTGCTCCCATGTGATGCATATTTTCCTATTCTATGTTCATGGATACCAAAATGGAACAACCATTTCAGAAGTG
The DNA here is from genome assembly GCA_007258455.2 of Sequoia sempervirens. Taxonomy (NCBI): domain Eukaryota; kingdom Viridiplantae; phylum Streptophyta; class Pinopsida; order Cupressales; family Cupressaceae; genus Sequoia; species Sequoia sempervirens. Next base: position 238,923 of record VDFB02263900.1, read on the forward strand.
TTCTAAAAAATATCAAAAACTAAAATAATTTTGGCTTGGTATTGAAATAAACTTGCATTTTGGCAAATAGATTGTTTCTTTTGCAATCACTCCACATAAAATTCAATCTTATAATGTTAAAAGATATATATGCTACTTATTATTATTTTAAATTATATAAAGATTATAGAATAAGTCATGATTTTATATTATACTTTATATGTGAAAAATTGATTAAGAATATGTATCTTTCTCTCAAATATTTTATATAGATTTTTAATATATATATATATATATATATTATTTAAAAGATGTATATAGTATTGATTTATGTTATCTATCTTATTTTATATATAACTATATTATATATCATGAGTGAATACTTTGATTGATACATAATTATAGTCAATTATTTATTTGACGTGAAAATTTGTATTTATCACTTTACTTAAACATTATTGGAAGTCAAATTCGTTGGTTGAAGATTTTCATTTCACTTAAACATTATTTAAAGTCAAATTTATGCAGTAAACTATAACACTCTATCTTAAGAATAATATATATAATCCAGTACATTAACAAATACAAAATTTTGTTTTATTTTACCCTCTAATTCTAGAATCTTTCATCATATCTCCTTATTATAATAAAATAAATATTTCTTATCTTTCACAAAATCTTATATAAATCATCTCTACAAACTTACAACCATATTAAATGATTTTATAATTAAAAAATCACCATGAAATTAAGCATATGTATAGGTTGTGATGTGTCCTCTTCTAAATAAATAAAAGTTACTACTAAACCTCAAGAAAATTTCTTCATGTGAGTCCTACCAATCCATTGGATTTTGATGCTCTTTCTCTAAATTTCTCAATTTAAGCTTTCATCCAACTCAAAAATACATGTGTTTACATATTTCAAAGGCCCCATTCAAATGATATATGCTTGATACTTTGATTGTAGTCTCCAAGAATGATTTATCTCTACATAAATAAGCTTGCAAGTAAGAGTTAACTATAGATTTGAAGTTCACCTAAAATTGAGACATGTGTTAAGATGAGAGTAAAAAGATATTTGGTTAATGTAGAGTACACAATTTCATGGTTCTCTAATCATGGTGGTTAATACTAATACATCAAAGGTCTTCCAACTTATTCGTGCCAACCTAACCTATGGCCAAACCTAGACATATAACACATAGATGACTTGCTCCCACTTAGTACATGTAGACGTTTTATTTCACAATAAACTTTGATATTTAGAATTCTAAAGAGATGATGGTGGCATAAAGGTAATTTTTCCTATCAACTACTTGTATCCTACCCATCTTCAATACATCAAAGGTCTTCCAACTTATTAGTGCCAACCTAACCTATGGCCAAACCTAGACATATAACACATAGATGACTTGCTCCCACTTAGTACATGTAGACGTTTTATTTCACAATAAACTTTGATATTTAGAATTCTAAAGAGATGATGGTGGCATAAAGGTAATTTTTCCTATCAACTACTTGTATCCTACCCATCTTCCTTGGGAATACTTGTCTAGGGGATTTGTCAATGCTATTACAAATATTCATATGAAGTTAGAACATGTGGTTCTTTTTTATTGGGATTGCATGCATTTAAACTTCTTTTTTATTGTGTAGACAATAATTAAAGCATTCAAACTTGATTTTTAAATTTAATTTCGAGGAATCTAAATATATATGAATTTTTGTCTTAAAATTTTATATTTGTTTAAATTATTTTCTCTTATTCACACAAACACAATAATAATATCTCTCATGATAAACATAAAAAGTTGAAACTAATTGTTAAAGAAAAAAACTAATTTATAGCACCTATTTCAATAGTAATAAAACATGTCAATTGATCATTCAAAAATTCATTCCATAATATTAATATTAAATTATACATAATGATTCACCTTTTACATTTTTAACATGTTTTTCCTATTTCAATAGTAATAAAACATGTCAATTAACCATTCAAAAATTCATTCCATAATAATAATATTAAACTGTACATAATGATTGAAATGTTCCTAAGACTTAACTTTAATAATTGATCTTACTTGTCAACAAATTTTTAATTATAATTATTTATCCAAGTCGCAATTTAAATATTAAAAATATCTTATTTAAAAAACAATATATAAAAATTAAATATCTATCAAGATAATTTTATAAAAATATTAATAATCATTTTAAAATTCTATTTATGCTTTATTTTATTTTATATTTTATGTTTCCCTGCCAAATCCAAACACCAACGTCAAAACAGTTCTCTTATTATAAATTCAAATGGAAGGGTCTTGTGCGAAGCCAAATCAAGTGGCTCTTCGTTGAATATGTTCAAGTGTGTTTGGAAATTCAAACAAAACTAATGGGGGCTGAATAACAACACCCTTATCAGCCACTATGGGTGGTCAGTTTTTAATATTTCCGCCATTGTTGTTGTCAGAAAGCTTGGATTGATTGCACGAGAAATCATTAGTCAGGTAATGGGGGTCAGGAGCCAACAGCGAAATCCACAGCCTCAAAAAACCTAAAAACCCTAAATTAAAAACAGAGGAGGGGGTTTTTGTGTAAAAAGAAAGAAAATGTGTATAAAAATCTTATAATGGTTGATAAATTTTTAGAAAGCGATGAAATTTCCTGCAACACAACATTTTTTTTATCCTCCAAGCATACGATTCCTGTCAAAGAAAATGGATTTAGAAAGTTTAATTACTGTTGCGAATTTGTTAAACGTTTTTGTGGTTTTTACCTAATCAAATTAGGGGAGAAGACCTAGTAGTTGAGCATCCTCATTTCGCACTTCTAATTATCCTACGTGGAAATTTCAAATAACTCCCAATTTTTTACAGCAGCTTACTTGACAAGTCCCCTGCTTATAACTAAGGTTTCAGGGCCACATCATCAAATATGATGCCACATCAGCATGCTTTTTGTCAAGGTGTCCAAAAAGGCCCAAAAAAAAAGTGAGACCAATACTTGTGCATTCACAGCAAGTTTTATTGAGCACTGATGTGGGATCACATGATTGGTTGCTTTTTAGATCAAAGGAATACATTTTGTTTAATTATGGGTAGTTATCATCAACACTAACAACTTTAAAGTCACAACTATTGGTCCAATATTGATAAAAATATTGAACATTATATAAACAAATACTATCACAACCATTGAAACATGTTCAAGTACCCGGTCCTCTTCCCTAATCACTCTTTTTGTTGCCAATATGCAAGGATTGCATTGAGTTTAAAGAAACAAAGCATATTTTAGGAGGATCTTTAAGTATATTTTAAGTGGATTATATAGAGAAAACACATGGAAGATGACCTCACACACACCTTTGTTTACAATTTTATGGTTTTGGGTTGATTGGCGTCTTATATATGCATGTTAATGTTTTGTGTAAATTATTTTGTGATAAATTCTTTTATAATATTGATTTGTGATTTATTATTAGGCATGGTCAAAGGTGATCGGAAAATGAAAGGGTTAAGTGTCAATCAGTACTCATGTTTGTTAGGAATAGGATCGTAGAACAATTTACAATCAAATGAATGTAGAACAATTTACAATAAAATGAATACAGAAATAAAATATAACACAAAACGTGTAGAAACATAGATATATGTGGTTCATCTAATACGGGTTACATCCACAAACAAACAAGTCTTTCCTTTCCCCCGTCCAATAATATGAAGGGGGAATACAACCTACAACACAACCGTTATAGCTTTCTCGTGTCTCTATCACAATCTCCTCTCACAATACAATGCAATGCAATACTTAGATGTAATACAACACACTCATAAAAGGGTGTTTCCTTCTAGGACAAGAAAAAAATCAACATAATCTCTACCGTCAAATTTGTGACCTAATGATGAACAGTCTAGATTTTCAATGAATAAATACGTATCAAATGTAGAGAATTAAGCCAACCCCCAACATCAAAGGTAAAACCAAAATCAAATACATCATCATTTCAACCATGTCATCAGCAGACACCCACCTAGCTAACACCTTTCTAGTGACCTAATTTCCAATCACCCCTGATTATGGATCGATCTATGGGATTTGACCCGGAGTAGCCAAAGCTAAAAATTGGATGCATGCCTGAATGAGCCTATTCTCATCCATATAATGTAGGGTGAAAGAGCTAATGACTTCAATCTGAGGATGAAAGAACTTGATGATTAATAACATTCCTCAGGTCCAGGCCAAAAGAACACAAATTTTCCATGTAATGATTCACCTCTTCAATAAGCTTCGAGAACATATTGTGCTCATTGATAGAACTAACTGTGATAGTAGTGGGAGGATCATTGATAGAACTAACTGTGATAGTAGTGGGACGAGCCTGAGGGCTCATCACTAGACCAATAATTGCATAAAACTCATGTCTGCAATTTGGCTCCAATAACCCCAACATCTTAGCCCAGACATCTTTCCTGATAGTCTCCTAGGAGCATAGTGCACGTACATATTCCACATAATCCATCCCCAAGATACTCTTCACCAGATTGAGTGAAACCAAATCTGAAATATATCCCCCAACGATAAGGGTCTCGCCTGTTGCCACCACACCATTTCTTGACATCGCCCACAAGCGCCAACATAATCACAGACCTAGAAGAAACATGTGTTCACCAAGCCTTACAACACACAACACGAGGAAAGAAATCACACTGGAGAAGTGGAGAAGAAGGGTTTAAGCACAAGCCAATTACACTCAATCGTAAATAATGTAGTAGCATCGAGAGGAGAATCACTGGAAGATAACATCATGATCAGAAAATTATGGCAGAAATGTACTTCTAAAGTAATTCTCTAGACCCTTCCGTATGTCCAACAAGGAAAAAAGAGGCACTTGGTAGTTGAAACCCTAAATGGCAAGAATATTTGTCATGCCATTACTATTCGAGTAACAATGATCAAAACTAAAACATCAAAGCAGGTGCATAAGTTAATAGGGGAAGGGTACTAGTAGTTGTTATAGCTAACTTAATGCATTCTAAGCTTCTAAATGGTATGTCAAATTTCAACATTTTTTTTGGTTTCTTTGTATTCAACTTAAGAGCTTATATCTATTGTTTTGGCGTTTGGGTAGTTACACGAACACGGAAGGATTTGTTATGTACACAAAGGTCAAAAAGTGGTCATTCAAGTTGACGTCCAATACATATTCTCTAGTGTCTTGTCAGCATCAAACCACTGATTAGCATTAGCTCCAAATCAAAACTAGCTTGTAAAATCCCTCACCAAGAATGTTCACCAAGATCCCAGTGTGGGCAAAGTGGTAGCATATGGTTCTGAGAATGAATATCAACTGAAATGAATTACAAAACCAATTGTAGGCGGTTGGCCGACCATGAATGAAGGAATGAATTACAATGTAGGCGGATAACTGACCATAATTCCGCTCTACCGCTTATTAAGTGGGGGGAAAATAACAAGAATGAAGATAATTATTTAAAATCAACCACTTATTCGTGGGAGTGTATACAAAACATAAACTTGTAGCAATAATAAAATGATAGTTGTTGGTACTACTAACTAGCTTTACAATAAGTGAATTCAGCTACAAAACTCAAAGATATGCTTCCAAAATTTTCCAATGGTTAGAGTAATAATCCTCTAACTTTTACAAATACCAAATTGATAAGAAATATGAGCTCAACCAACAATAAACTAAAATTCACTAAGTTTGATTAGAAACGGTATGAATAGAAAATCAGACTAGCAAGGTTAGGATTCACCAAAATGAACATATCTTCTCCAATACATCTCAGAAAGCTCTCAAACCACAGCGAGTTTACAGCCAAGAGCTAGGCGTCCCAACTCCCAAGAGAAATTGAGCCAGAAACAACAAAGAATAGAAGGCATGAATCCCACGAATCCCAATGCAACTAGGAATAATGGTACAGCCTCCAAGAAGAGTCGACCTTCTACCAAAAATTAGAAACTCAAGAATAAATTTTGAAAGTTTGCACAACTAGGCGCCCTCCACAGTAGAACAACATGAGCAAATACCTAGAATGAAATTAAATTCGATGGCGAAGCTATCAGTGATTTTTCGCTTCAACCATGTGAAACCAGTAGCTAGATAACAGGCTATATAGTAGCAACCTATCCAACAACATTAGAATTGAAGCTCATTTTGCACCTTTGTGTGAAGCACAAACTCAAATAACCACCTAGGTAGCCATAGTTTCAGGCCTGAATGATAGATTGGTTTGCTAAGCTTCCCCTTAGCCAGGTTCCAGATTCAGTCCAGCAACATAACTTTACTATCAAAATCCAACATAAAAATGAATGAGCAAGGCATCAATAAATAAGCTTCAATAGAGGAGATGAATCAACTGTAACCTCCAACCAAGAAACTCTCCAACTTCTCCAAGAGTCGTCCACTTCGAAAAGCATTTTGAAATATTAAAAACTCCTCATATTATTCCCAAGTCATCCCACTTGAAAAAATAACAAAACTTTAATAAAATATTAAAGTGCATTAATGAGGCATCACCCTTCATGACCCCATTTTAAAAACTTAAAGTTCATTAACTAGACATGGAATACAACTGCAAAACATAAAAAATTGACTAAGGAACTCAGTCCAAGGAGGTAGCCAAGAGCAACGCCCAAACTGCAATGGATAAACTACTAAAAATAGCAAATTGACATTAGCTGAGTTGAACCAAACTGATGATGATGCCAAAGCCATAGATGGACTTGCTAAAAATAGCAAATGCTCAAAATAGTAAGTTTACATCAACTCATCAAAAAGCCAAACTAATCAGCCTCACTGCCCAAAATAGAAATGTGAACTGCAAATGACTGAGTTGCTACTAAAATGATACTACTATAAATAGACTTACCAAAAATAGCAAACTGCTATAAATAGTAAGTTTACAAAACTTCATCTGAACACCAACTAAGCAGTAATCATGACTTACTATAAATAGTAAGTGTTTTCCAAATACTTTTGAGCACAAACTAGGTAACCATCATGACTTACTATAAATAGTAAGTGCTCGAAAAGATTGTCAGATTCAGATGCATGTCACACCATCCTGGAGGTCTCTGAAAACCCAGAAAAACCCAGAAACCTTTCCTACATGCAAGGTATCTACCAAAATTGCATGTCATTATCTTAACACACATGTTACCTCATCTTGAAGCTCTCCAAAAACCCAAAAAGTTCCACCAGACGTGTCAAAAACTCACACGTGCAAACCCTCGAAAATGCATCTGAAAGCGGAAACCCTAATTTCCTATACTATTTAGCCTATGAGTTTTCAGAAGTAGGCTAAATCCAAATAAAGAGCGTAGGGCTAAATTGGGAACATTACATGCCTTGATAACCATTTGTTTTTTACCACCACAAAATTTACACAATTGATTCAATACATTTGTACAAATGTCGAAGTAATCATGTACTATTGGTACAAATAAAGTTGCACAACTCCTCCAATTAAATACTTTTTTTGTAACTATTAGATATAAAATGGACAACTATTGAATACATTTGAAAAAAATAGTGAACTTTTAAGTAACATATACTAGCACTTGCACCGGAGGGGGTGCAAGGGTTACGCCGATAGAAAAATATAGAGAAGTAAGAAGGGGAGAGACATGCAAATTATCATTAGCAAAGGTAACAATGTTTGACATTAGAAAATAGTAGTAGGTAAATATACAATCTGATTATACAATGTTTGAATCTCAGTATTAGATTGAGAACACGAATCATTACATTTTTTTTTTTGAATAGATGGATATATTGCATGATGTTTGCTTCAATAGTGTTGTTGTTGTAGGAGTGTACATGGAATGTAGTGTTGGGTGCATGGAATAAATGGATTGGTCAATGGAAATGCAAGGTATGGAAAGGATGGCTGGGGGTGTTATTTGGAGTGCGTGTGGGTATCTGGAGAATACTTGTATAATGGTGGTGCAGTGAATGATTATGATCCATATCAAGAAATTTACCATAAGCAGGTGTAAGGTGTAGATCGAATGTCAATCAAGATTAGGAGGATTCAGAATGTGGGGGGTGATGGGTAAACATGGATTTGGTAGGTGGTACATGGATGAATTGATTTAATTTGGATAAGGAGGATGGAGTGTTGGATCTATTGTGGATGGAGTAAGATGCGTGTACCTCTTTTGCCACATGTAGCTGTTGTTTTTTTTTTGCAATCTCATTGAGATGTAGACATCTCGATTAGGGAGCCATAAGAGTCCTTATGATAAAGTGTTGTTGTCAATGCATGGTTATTCTGAGATTTGGATATCATGGATGTCCCAACTTATGATGGTGTACATTAACGGTTGATGGTTTGGATTTTCTTTTTCCAAACTTGGGAGGCAAGCAATGGTAGGTGGAATTGGTGATTTGTTTGGGCCAAAATGTGTGCATATGTCTTTTTTGGTTGCTATTGAAGCTTTTTTGTGCACCATTGGACTTTCTTTTACTATATCTTTCTTGTGCACTATTGGACTTTATTTGATGGAAGAGCTTCCCTTCTTGATTTTTTCCCCATAGTTTCTTTTACTGATGGAGATTGGTAGGGATGTTTTTGTGTTGTATTTTATGGTATCCATATGCATATTATTTGTCGAATTTTTTGAATTTATTTGTCCCTTTTTTTTTTTTTGGTGGATGGGATGATGTGTGAATCATGGTTGAAGGTATGAAGTGTGGTAGCATTGATAGCAGCTTTATCATAAGGACTCTACAGTCTCCCAAATGTTGACTCTTTTTTTTTTTTGTGGAACAGCTACATGTACATTTAGGAGTGAGCATCTCATTGGTGGATGGAATAGTAGGTGGTATATGTATATGGTTTATTGGATGTTTGGATTCTTGATGTTGATTTTGCGTGGTATTGCTTGAAATATGCTTTGGTTCATGTTCTTGATATGGATCAATTTGGTAGTATGGATTGTATGCAAAGGGGTTTGGTGTATTTTCATGGAGGGATGGGAAGTGGCTGAATATTGTATTGAATGTGATACAGTCTTTGTATTTCTTAAAAATGACCAATACTTTAGGAGGATTCGCCAGCTTGGAGCAACCAGTTGTAGGAGTATACAAAGCTGGAACATCCACTTGCATGTGATTGCAAATGCGCCAGCTTGGAGCAACCATTTGTAGGAGTATACAAAGCTAGAACATCCACCTGCATGTGATTGCAAATGCTTGGTAAGTATAGAAATAATAGTTTCTATGTATATCAATATGGTAAGATGAAGATAAAAGAAAAACAAATATAGCTTTCTTGAGGGACTGGTGTGTTTATGTATATGTACCTGTACTCATCATAAAGAGAGAAGACGTAGTCGGAGCTCTTCTTTTTTCCTGATAATTGTGAATGGATTATTCTTCATTCTTGAGTATCGATCAAAGGTAAATGGTGGGTCGATCCTAAGTCCGTGTATTGATTTAACTCTAGATATAGCTGTAAAAGTTAATCCTTGTCTTTCTTTTTTGCCTATATCGATTGTTGCTCTTTCGATTGTCATTCCTTGGGATTTATGTATTGTAATTTCCCATGCACTGCAAAGTGGTAATTGCCTCTGAGCACCTAGCGATATGGGTGATATAGGAATAGTTTTTGGGGCATGGATGCTCCAAGGTGGGCCATTGTAAGTATCAAATTTTACTACCACATATAATGGTAAATCTGGTGGTTTGGAACCATTTACAAGGCCTGCTTGAGTCCATAGGTTTGTAGTTAGCATGATGCGTTGGCCTTTACAGAGTAGGAGTTCATGGGGAAGCTTGTCAGCATCATTGTCGATCTTTGATGGTAGGGTTGTTTTTATTGCAATACTAAGTGCAATAGGAAGATTTAATAGCTGTATCATTTTTTTGTTGTGTGTTCCAACCAAGTCATTGGTCGGGAATAGGTGCATTTCTAGGTCGAAAGACTTGTTTTCTTTGTGTGATAACTCTTTGTTTGTGCGACACATTAGTAGCTCCCAGTCTTGTTCAGTCAGTTCTGCATTACGGATGTTTTGTAGAGTTCTTCGAAAGTCAATTTGAGCTTGTGTGTCTCCATGTTGTCGAAATATTTTTTCTAGTGTGATAACAATAGTGAATTGTTCCCAAAGGGCTTTCACATCTGTGTGGGCGACATATATAGGTTTGTCCATTACAGGAGGTAGCTGTGCAAAGTCACCTACAAGAATGATAGATCTTCCACCAAAGCATAAGTGTTGTTGGTGGGGGAAAGCCTCGCGTAGCCTAGTATCGATTTTTAAGAATAATTTTGGGCCTAGAAAGCTTAGCTCATCAACTAGGAGGTATTTTATGTGTCTCATGCTATGTTGGAACATTGCAAGCGACTGACCCTTCAATGGATGCATTTCTTTGATTGGAATCTTCAAGGCAGAATGTATAGTTGAAGCATGTATGTTGAATGTTGCGATTCCTGTAGGAGCAACAACAAGGAGAGGGTTGTGTTGTTGTGGCACTAAATTGGAAAGGGAGTGTTTAATGCAATGAATAAGATAGGATTTTCCTGTTCCTGTTGTGCCTTGTATGATCATGTACAATGGTTTTTCTATTTCATAAGAATTGTAGTGGTCCATAACAAGTGTCAAAGCAAGTTGTTGTTTGGGAGAGAGTGGATATGGGAGGTTGCTAAACTCAAAGGGTGTTGGGCTATCATGTTGGTCCACCTTGTTTGTGCATATGAAATGCTCTGCAGTTTCATGTAACGGTTGAGGTATTGTACAGGCATTCCAATTGTGGCAAGTGTCAAAGTCACGTCTTCCAAGCATATCGAGGGAATTAAAATTCCTGCTAGTACCAAGACCCAATTGCGATAAGAACTCCCATTCATTCAATTGAATTGTATTGCCTATATTGTTTTGATCTTCTGGCTCCTCTTCCTCTTCTTGACTTACTTGTTCATCAACTATACGATCAACATGCCACACACAGTATTTGCGTAAATTCATCTCCTTCCAATTTGCAACAATTTTCTCTTTCTCGATACCAATGTCTGCTTCAATGTTGTGAAAGTGCTTGTAAAGAAGTAGTTCACTCCAACAAAATGTTTCAAAATGTTCTGAATCCTCCTTTGGAATAGCAGTAAATCGAGGGAAGACATTGATAATTGCTTTATGTTTCCTTTCTTTCCACTTGTACTCTTTGCGACTTGATGAGAATGAGAATGTTCGTGCAGATTCAAGTAGTGTTACTTTATCCATTTCAAGAGGACGTTGTGTGTATTTATGGATGTAGGTCAGCTCCAATGCATTTGCGTTTTGGTTTGTTTGGATTCGGTTGAAAACTTTTCTACCAACATTAAGCACCATAAAATCACGATTACAAACAAGGGGCAACTTTTGTAACATATGGCACGTTTCTTGTGCACCTATATCACGATCAGCAATAATTTCGGACATGAATTTTCTGTATGCTGCAAGTGCCTTGTCTTGGGGTGCTTGCTTTTGACATATGTGTGTCAACATATCAAGGCAGCTCTCAGATTTTCTTTCTGCCTTTGCGGCATATTTTGCAATGTACTTTAGAACTAGTGTTTTTGAAAGCACGGGCTGACAATCCATATTGGCCCTCCATATGGAAAGCATTGTTGGACTATGTATATTCAATCTATCATCATTACGTGCAGGGCAATAGGTTTTTTTCCCAGCTTCGTCAATGCACAATGAAGAGTTGGTACATTCAGGCCAGGGTGCACTATAGCGACACTCCATGTTGTTACCTTTCTTGCGAAGGCAGGTTGATTCAGAACACTTGGTATGTCTTTGGACACGGTTAAGTAACTCTTCATAGTCAGTAAGTGTGTTTGTATCAAATATTTCGGGTGTTGTTAGTAAGCATGGATCGTCTTGCGAAGATCGATGGAATGTGTTGCTTCTATCTCCCAGATTTTGAGGATTCCAAGCACTGACATATCTATCAAAGAATGATTTTGCTATGTCTACATCTATATGATTGCTCCAGTTAAGAGTGTCCATGTTTGGTGCACCCTCAATCCAAAGGAAGCCATGTACATGTGCAGACCCTCGATGTTGCCACTCATATCTATACCAGTAGTTTGTTGCGCAATATAGTTTCTCTAAGACTTCTTCACGAAATGTTGTGAATCTTTGATGCAAGTATAAGGATGTGGTATGTGGGTTCATAACAATGTTATCTATGTGATCTTTATTGTTTAGTGATGTTTGGGTTGCCCCCTTTGTAAATAGTTGATGTAAATCAGGCCATTTGGTGTCTGCAGCACTTAAGGTGAAGAATAGTGTTGGGGAGCCTATTTGGTTGATCATGTTTGACAATTCACCACGAGACTTATTCCAATATGCTCGTGTCCCTCTAAGGGATGATCCGTAATGCATCAGTTGTTCGGCTAGTTTAGTGTCAGGCAATGTTTGTATATGGAGGCGAAGGCTGTCTATGGTAGTTGGTATGCAGTCCTCAGCATTTTTCTTGACAAAAATGGAGGCAACACCTTGGCTTCGGTGACGCATCAATAGATTCAAGACAAAATATCTAAACCTTGGGTGCCTTCCAAATCTATTATCATGGAACCTCATTAGGTGCAACACATATTCATGCATTTCAATTTGTCTATAGCGAGGTTGTAAATGTAATGCATTGCCATTGGGAAACAAAGAAGGAAAAGCCATGTCTAGAAGTCCTTCAGTATTGTATTCATTAACTGGTGATGACTCAAGTGTTGGCCAATCTATAATGGTGTGATTGTGATCTCTAACTTGCAATGTTTCTTTTATGATTTCTAGTTCACGACGTTTATTTGGTAGCCTAGCCATGAAGGATGAGGAGCAAGTGAATTCAGTGTCGGGTGAGTCTGCGTTAAATTTGGAAGCACTAATTGGAGCAACAATATTGTGATTGTCAGCATTAATATTATGAAGCATAGTGGAAATGTCTGTATTTGTATCAGGGAGCTCCTGGAGGGATGCAAAATCCACCTCGACATCTTTGTAATATGGGTCATTTGTGATTTTATATTTCAGTGCAGCCCACACATGATGCCTACTTACATAGCAGTCATAATGGTCACCTCTTGTATTGGTTCTTCGAACCACCAACACATCCAAGTTTTCTATTTTATGTGGCAAGTATTTTGCTATGGTGTTGATGTCTTGTGGGAAACAAATTGTGTGGCCACTATATTTGTATTGGCCTCCACGAGCATGTGTTACTTGTATTATTGGATTGACTCGTGCTATTAACATTTCTTCGACTTGTGTTAGTGTTCGTAGCTCATACGGCTGTACTCCTGGGTCCATTAAATTAGTTGCTGAGAAACGATGTCTACCTGTCTCACGGAAGCATCTAAAACAAACTGGACCGGTTTGTGTTGTGTTGGTACGGATTCCTGGGTAGCATTCATGGCAAATTGTGCAAGTTGGTAAGGTGGATAGTTTATCTAGTTTTGAACGAAATCTTTTTGAAGCGTCTATAAAGTTTTGTTCAGAATGCGGTAAGCTTGTGGATTGATTTTTCCGTGTGTGGATTGTTTCATGTGTGCATGTTGACAAACCTATGTTGAAAGTGTGTTCATTTTGGGATACACATTCGTATGGGTCAATGTTGTGTTGGTTTGATTGAAAAGAAGGTGGTGTATTGGCTTCTATTGCTTGTTTTCCTATGCGTTCGAAATGACGGCGAATGTTGATTTCTTCTTTATGTTGCATGTAGTAGTTATGAGTTCTTTTACGGGATTGTATGCTTTTAGGGGTAGAGGTCGCCATCTGTAAAGGAAATATGAACTATAATTATCAAATGAACAATTACAAATACATACAAAATTGAAGAAGGTAAACATTAATTTTGATGAGTTCTTCGATCACTATATTCTGTGAAAAGTTGTTGAGATACAATTGGTATGCTATATACATGAGTAATTTGGTAGAAGAAACATATCACAGTATTTTCATATTTTTTATAACATCAATATATTCAATATACATGTGATTTTGAAATTCCATGTATGGAATGAAAATTCTAGAAAGTATACTATATAAGGTGTTACAAAATTTCATATACATTATATGAGTGCTTGAGGTACATCTAAACACTAGCAATATGAGACATAGTAGCGATTTCACTCAACATGAGCAAATTCTCTGCAACAAAATCTAGCTTGTTGACCTTTGTGATTGTTGATTTGACCCGTCCTTGAGCAACACTTGAATCATAGGAATTTGTGATTGTGAAGATAAATTGCTTGAATAACACTCCTTTCACTATGGTTTCAGCTTCAATTTCTGTTCCAGAATTGAATTGTAGCATGTATAAATTATCTGCAGACATTCCAAGGAGTTTGGTAGCTGGTTCTTCAAAAGCAACAGCCCATAATATTCCTGTATGATCTGCAAGCTTTAGCTGGAGTATGTATCTATAGGTACATTTAGGAGTAGTAGCTTTGCACTTGGAACAATACCATGTCTGATCATCATTCTGGACAACTTTCTTTTTACATTGTCTTCCATCTAAGTCAAGGGGGCAAGATGGATAGCATAATGAATTTGTTTTTATGTATTGCACTGATGCTTTTAGAGTGCATTGGAAAGTTTGTTTCACACTGGTAGTTTGCTCTTCAATATCAGCAATTGATTTCCTCATAAGCACGAGAGGTGCATCCAATGGTTGTGTATTCAATGGAGTGACATTAGCCCCATTCTGTTCAAACCATGATTTGAGTTGTTCGGCCTCCTCTATTCTTGGGTTTACAAATAGGTGGGTGCTTGCCAACGTGCTTATGACCTTGCCATTATACTCAGTGACACGGCCATTTTTTATTGCAAGTACAGACACATGTTTTAAGTGATAGCTCTCCTGCAGTTCCTTGCCTTCCTTTTCAGTTGTTGCACCCCATAAAGTAATATTAATGGTAGATGAAGAGGTATCTATCAATTTGATGCTCCTTCAAAGAACTTCAGTCCCATCCCTCCTCCTTATGGTTGAGCTTGGGTCCACACATATGACTATTCCAATAACATCAACAAGGATATTATTGTTCAATTCTAAAATGTCCTTAAAGGGTGTGAAGGAGAACTTATGTTTGGGAATTGCAAGGTCATCTTCTGAGTGAGAAATTTTGGATTCCTCGACTAAAAGAATTTCAAGCTGGCTATTCAGTTTGTTGTACAACCTATTAGCTGACTTAATAGTCCCACCAGATATTGTATATACTTCTCCAAAATGTACATTCATGTAATGAAGGTTTGCAACTTCATTAAAGCATGTTATTCGTATTTCAGTGCACTCACAATCAACAATATCAAAAGAGAAGACCTGCCCTTGTCCCTTCTGTGTGTTGAAGTGGTGCATCTATTTTTTCATGGTAACATGACCCTTTATAAGCCACCTTGTCTGAAATGGATTCAAATTTCTAATGGGCGTAATATTGGATGGGGAGTCTTTCTTTTGTAGGGAAGAGGCTAACCCAAACATTTCCCTTTGAGTAGGTGGCTTTGTCACCATAGGAATGTTACTCATGCTTGTAGATGGAGTAGTTGAGTTTGTAGTAGTTACTTTCTGGACTTGCTCTTCAAACAGGTAGGCAGGTTGACCAATGATGTCATGTTGCAAACATGTGATTTCTAATTTTGAGATGACTATCCACCTACAAAGATTAAATGAGTCAGTATTTTGAGTACAATTAAATGTGGTAGAGCTGATAAAAATGCTAGGCTACAAATTGGTAGTTGTGAATTTTGTAGATATGCATGCAAATAGCATGGCTCACCTTGAATTGCAAAGAACAGGGCAACTGTATCCTATCAATTTGAGTATAGATCCTTTCTGGAGTTCTTTAGAAGCTATGCATTGGTTGTACTTTGTTGGAAGTGTTGCCTTCTGCTTATGTACCCCATCGGAGAGATCCACTCTATATCGATCAACCAATTTGAGTGCATGGCCAAACGATGCAATTTCTAATGCTTGTAGATGGGGTTGCAAGTTTAGGTTACCATTATTCATCAGCTTGATTGCATCCTTAGTCAAGAAATATTTTGTCAGGAGAGGTGGTTGCGGTACTATAACATTGTTATCAAGGCTTATAGGCGTGGCTTGTACTTGTTGGGTTTGCTGTTCAAAGAGGTTGGTGGGCTCGCCAATGATATCTTGCGGCCCACATATGATTTCTAATTCTGATATGATGATCCACCTATGAGTGTAAAATAAAGAAGTATTATCAATAGGATGATATGTAAAATAATGGAGTTCATGAAAGATAATCTAAAAGTTTTGATTTTGCATATTGTAGCAAATTACTAAAATATGATGGCTCACCTTGAATTGCAAAGAACAGGGCAGCTATATTTAATAAGTTTAACTATAGAGCCCTTTTGTAGTTCTTCAGAATCTATGTGGTGGTTGTACTGTTTTGGAAGTGTAGCCTTCTGATTATGCACCCCATCAGAGAGTTGTAGTATATAGCGATTGGTTGGTTCAGGCCCATGTCCAAACATTGAAATATCTATTGCTTGTAGATGGGGTTGTAGGTCTACGTTTCCATCATGGATCATCTTAATTGCGTTCACAGTCAAAGAAAACATTGTGGCAAGAGAGCGAACTAGTCCTTGCAAAAGTAAATTGTAGTTGGCAGCTATTACTTACTTTCAATGATGTATAAAAAGCATACTTTGTGAAGTGTGAAATTAATATGTTGTATACCCAACAAAATATACATAACTGATTCGATAGTATTTCAGAAAGCAACAATGTTCTTGAATGCGACCATACAACTAGTAGTTTAAATAAAAGTGTGTATAGAAGTTACATAGAGTAAAAGTAAATTTAGAATAATACCTGTAAATGTGATTTTGAATAGGTATGTATGTCAAAATAGTGGCCTTTAGAAGTTAGCTTGCTGCACTTGTAAGGAAAACAAAAAGGGAGAGTGTAGTGAGTAAAAAATTTAGTTCACGCTATTAAGTAATCTAACTAAATTGGATGCACTCTAAATGTTTAGATCTGCATTCTATGCTAAAGGAATAAGAGGAAACATGCTTTCTAACAAATGAGTATAAAAGTAGTGCATTAATAGCAAGGGATAAACAACGAATGAGAATACAATAAGATTAAAGAGAGTTACTTGGTTCATAAATGTTTTAACCTATTATTGGAGAGCACTAATTTTATGTGGATTGTGTTCTGGTTGAGGATACATCTATCATGTATGTTAATATAGTATACTAGAAATGTGAAATATGTTAAAAGAATGGAAGTGAGTACAATATTATCGTTCTACTAAGTGATCAAATTTTAAGAATGTAGGTGAAAAAATGAGACAATTATTGAAGGAGAGATATAGCATTTGTTGGCGATATATATTTGTTGGAGTGAACACAATGGTTAGACTATGCGTAGTTGAAGTCAAATGAGGAAAGGTTTGCAACACATTATATGCAAACTACTATTCTTAATTATATGCAATTGAACATGGCATTTTTTTTTTGGAATTTCGACATATGGGTGAAGTAAAGATATACAAAACAAAAGCAAAAGTCAAGAACCAAGATGCAAAATGATAGCGAGAGAACAATGTATACATATTTTCGAAGCAAAAAATGTGTTACATGGTATTGTAGTAGGTGACATATTGGATCTTTTTATTGCGAGGAGAAGTGCCTTGTTCATAGTATATTGGAGCTTACATTTGTTTAAGGGAGTTACAAAATATCCAACTATCCATAAGTTGGTAAAAGCTGAAGTTATATTGTTATATCAACTACTATATCCACATTTATAGTGATAATGTATCTTAGGGATGGTTCAAGTAATTTTGGAACGCTTCTTTAATGTAGATAGAGCCACCTTGTCCGTAGAACTCATCCGCTTTCATTTCACGAAGGAAAGTACAAAATGAACTCAACTTCTCACAAGTTGAATGGAACTCATGTATTGTTACTTCCATTGACTGAATGTCCAAATCTTGGACACTTTGCATGTTTTGAACTGTGGCCTTCGCTTGTTGTAGCAAGTCCAAGCAACTAACTGTAATGTCATTTGCAAAATCTTGTATCTGACTTGTAGAGTTTTGATTTCCATTGATTGACGGTGTCGAATTGGCTGACAACATTTGCCCATTGGAACTACTGGAGATATCAATAATATCCATTGCTATTTAATTGACGATGTTGAGTTGTATCTTACAAACTATGCTGCAATAATATATATTTTGTGTTAGTGTTTAACAACTTCCGTATAATAAACCTTATTGATGAAATCCAATTAAGGAAATTTGCAATTTTGTTTGGCTGCAAAATTAAACTTTAATTGGCCAATACTAATAAATATCAAAAAAAAAATTAACTATATTTCTATAAATGAATTCGCACTCCACATAACTAGTTAATAGATTTATAGTTTTAGTTAGAAATATATATTTTTTGTTCTATAGAAATTAACTATATTACTGCAGGAGGAGTTGAGAAGAAAAGACATAGGCGTGAAGTCAAAAACTCTTATTTCCTTGTATGTTTGTAAGAAAATCCACCCAAAGAAAGAGAACCTAGCCACCATTGATGATGAAAGTTCTCAAATAAATTTAAAACATTTATGCATATATCTTATTATTTATATATAAAATTTACTATATATTTACTATATATTACAAAATTGGTAATCTTTACATGTGCAACACTATTCATAATCGAATATCAAGTAATAACTATACAAACAAGTAAATATCCAATTGATAACTATTTGATACTAATGAATATTATATTGTAAATAAATCATTAACTATAACTTTTCCATACTAGAGAATACCAAATTAAATAATAAAAAAAGTAACTTAATTGTAATTGTTCAATATCAATTGATCGTTGATAACTTTAACTCGCCAATACAAATAAATGTCACCAAAAAAATTAACTATATTACTATAAATGAATTAAAAAATCATTCCTATAATTAATGTAAATAATATTAAATAATTAATGTTTTATTGTGAAAACTAAGATCAATGAAAATGTCAAAACAATCTAAATGAAATCTTAAAACACCTATGATTATAAGTCAAGAATAACAATAAGCGTTAGCTTGTGTGCAAATTATCCAAAGTGTTGTGATCACAAGGAAATATCTTTTATTCATCTAAAGGCTATAATCAAGATTGGTTTCCTGTTTAGCATTTAAAAGTCAATGCAACATACCGTGCGCTAGTCAAAGAAGACAATTGTTTATGTACGAAAGTTAAAACACCCAAATAATAGAGCAATATGATAGTGGGAATGAAATAATTTTGTGTCTTGTTTGGTGGATTTTGAGGCACAAAAAAATGCTTTGTTTTCCATTCTTTTCTCCTCCTACTACATTTTAAAAGTATTTTCTATAATTATTGCTTTTAAAGCTTGTCTTATTGTAGGGGTTAGTTTAAAAAAATAAATTAAAGCATATAGTTAGATTTTTAAAAAATAAGGGTAATATAGTATAAGTTCTAAAGTAAAATAAATTAAGATTTAAAAGATTATTAAAGTAAAATATTTTAAAAAAGAAATTTCTATCTTAAAATTTTAAAAGTTGATTTTTTATAAACACTAATTTTTTTTAATAAATAATTTATATTTAGTATTTTATAAAAAGAATTTATAATTAATAAAATATTTAATTAAAACTCACTAAATTAATTATATTGCATGATTAAGATTTTAAAGTAAAAATCTATGAACTGTATAATGGAATAAAGAAAAGTAATGTCGCTTCCTCATTAAGTTCTAAATAATTTAATCTCAGACTTTATTTACAATCGGACGGTGGCTTTGGATTAGCTATACACAAAGAAAATATAAAATAAATGGGAAACAAATCTTCTTTAAATAGAACTAGTTTGTCTTAATACATTACTTTTATTCTCATGACAGTTATGAATAAAAAATTAAAGCCACTACAAAATACTCATTTAAAATCAGACAGGCATATCTATGTTTCACAAGGAAAAGAAGATTGTAATTGAAAACATGTTGAACAGATAATCATCGTTATATTTACTTATATTCCTAATTAATCATTCGTCCTCAAACTTAAAGTAGTTTTATTTCTACAGCGAGTCATTGTGTAAAAAGAAATGTAAATAAGGAATCCTTATTTGCATCCCTAATTCCACAATCATGACAGAATCAAGGTTATGCATAAAAGTAACTTTTGTTTTTATTTGAATACCTATAGTCCTAATTCGTCATTTTTCTAGATAATGGGTCCCTTCAGAAGGTTTCTAATTGGTGATCTATAAAGTTACATTTTAGATTGTCAATCTAACACATCATTCATTTCCAAATTTTTACTCGTAGTAAAAGCAAAAACTCTCTCAAAGTTATGTATGATGAAGCTCTTCTTGGCGATTAATCATACTGGTGGTAAAGCAAAAAGAATCTATCTACACGTAAAATAAAATTACGTATATTAAAAATCTCTTATTGGCCCTTAATCATTCATCCTATTCGGGTCCTCAATTACATTCATCAGTTTTTACCCATGGACAATTGACAACCATATTATGCATGGACGAAATATATTATAAAATATTTGAATCTCAGTACCACAGGACTCCACATCAGATGGGCGGATTATAATTGAAGTTAACAAAAGGTGAAATGACGACTCAAAGCAAGAGCCAAGCAGAAGGAACTTTTTTGACACGCTAGGATGAGCTTTTGTGGACAGCGAGGTTCTACTACCAAGTACGTGCGTTCTCCAGAATGTATCCTTTTGATACGTGTCTAAATATAAGTTGAATAAACAGTGAGAAAGCATATCATATGGCACGCAGAGAGGAGAGCAGAAGGAAGGGACGGGGCCAGGAGTCAGTGTGGATATACGCAGTGTGGATATAAGCATAATTCAGTGTCTTGCTGTATTAATTGTTTTCTTTGTATGTTGGCAGGTGAGTAGTTGTTATTTTGTTTGGGTTCAATCAATGACCAGGAATTCTGTGATGGGTGTATATGATTTTCTATTTATGGATGTTCATAGATGACAGCTTGGTGATTAATTGACCTGTGTTTTCCTGTTATGTAAAAATCACTTCCTAGTTCTTCTCCTAAGCTTCGTCCCATGTACAGATTTATCTGTGTCACAAGAAAAACTTTCTAATGAGAAGAAGGTTTATTTGAATGATCATTCGAGTCCTAAGACCTATGGTGGAGGAGTGATTTTGGTAAGAGTTCGACTCAAGCATATGCATGCTAAAGAACAAAAATGGGCAGATCATGGCAATCTCTTTGTAATTATGATTTTGACTTGCCTTAGCTGTGCCTAACAAATGCCTTGTAGTTGTTCTCATCGTAATTGCGATTTTATGTTTTTGGTTAATTATAAGCTATTGTTTACAAGTGGCATGTCTTGTAAGATTTTATTCCAAGTTAACGCCTATTTCTGTCTAGCAATTTTTCTAATTTCTCAAAATATTTCTATTGGGCCTTGTCATACACTCAATGAACCTGTGATAAGATACAGTCCCAGGACCATGCTGCAGGGTCGTTCACCAGAAACTATGCTTTTGACTTAGGCACTTGAAAAGTGCAGGATAGTCAAAATTGAAGACCTATATATAATATAAGACCATGTTGCATGGTTCACCAGAAACCATGCTTTTAACTTAGGTGCTTGAAAAGTGCAGGATAGTCAAAATCAAAGTCCATATATAATTGTTCCCGAGAGTTCATTGTCTGCCAAGTCCAACGTCACCAGATTTTTACACTCTCCTAGACTAGGAGGAATCTTACCATCCAGGTCATTTTGTCTCAGATGTAAGAAAATCAGATTTCTTAGTCTCCCAATGGTGATGCGTATGCTTCCTGAGAAGTGGTTTCCAAAAAAATCAATCTCGGCTAAATTTGAATACCCCCCTATCTCAACAGGAATAATACCAGGCAGCTGATTTTCATACAAATACAAACTTTCCAGGTTCTCAAGTCGTCCGATCTCCGATGGAATCTCACCACTAAGTTGATTGTAGGGATATTTCCTGTCAAGTTATTGTTGTGCAGCAGAAGATTATACTATTGCAAGCATGTTGTAGAAATTGTACAAGGCAGATTCAATTTGTCAATATGCAACCGAATTAAACACAAGAATATGAATTCATTTTCCTTGTAGAAGCATGTGTGCAGATCAGGAAAACTGTGCAATATAGAAGAGATAAACTACAATAGAAACTACATATTACCATGGATTGATAAATATCATTGCCTGAGATCTCGTCTGCCCTCTGCTTCAGTGTTGGTGAGGAATATCTGCTTCTGCTTCCAATGATAAGTCTCATTCAAAGCATGTTCATTCTTTTTGTAGGGATAATCAGCCGCCAGATATTTGCCGACATCATTAAATGCAATAAATTACCAGCTGGAAGTTGATCGATGAATTCTGGAAAGTACGTTCTACATCGCTGTGGCTCCTTCCTTGCATTTACTCCACTTCCGGTAGGTGTTGAATCGATAAGGTTGCATTTACTTCAAAGACACTGCCGATGTTCATTGCATTAGCTGGAAATTATGACTCATAAAGACACTCCTTCATTGCATTAGCTGGAAATTATGACTCATAAAGACACTCCTTCATTGCATTTAGCAATGTCAGATCGATAAAGTTTATGTATGCTTCTGAATGTAGGTGGGAAATATTGGCGGTAAGGAGTTTGCCGAGTCATTAGCCCCTGATGTCCAGAAATTACTGGTAAACAAAAAGCATGCAATCAAGATTTCATAATGGATCTTGATAAAAGTATTCTTCAATGACGTAATTTGCTTTGAATATTTGTCAGATTTCTAGTAGTTGCAGACCACTTGTTACGAAGACAGCTGCTCTATGTCTTCTGCGGCTATATCGAAAGAATCCAGAATAATGTTGCATTTACTTCAAAGACACTACCGATGTTCATTGCATTAGCTGGAAATTATGACTCATAAAGACACTCCTTCATTGCATTTAGCAATGTCAGATCGATTAGTTGTGACGACTTAACAGAAGTAAAACTTTGGCCTGAAACCATGGTAGTCTCAGAGCGTGAGACTTGTTTCAGGCCAAAACCTCATCCTTAATATAGCCTATCGGCTAATTAGTGAAATTATCGAAACATGGAGAATAACCGGGACCTTTCCCCTCAATAACCTCATCAGAGGCTGCATGGTTTCCAATCAGAACACAAATATCAGGAAATCACATCAATAACATTCTTAAAGTCACCTTCAATCACCAACCTCTGCCAATGAATTAAAACTGTCAAAGAAAGGCCCTGAATCATAGCCTCTTGTTCTGCCTCTTTATTTGTCTTCACATTGAGGAATAAAGTACCATCTTTTATGAAATGACCTTCCAAATCCTATAAAATAGCACTAGGCCCTACAAGACCGAGATTACCATGAGCGACACTATTGAGATTCAATTTCAAAAAAGTCCTATGAAGGAGTCCAGCATGGCAATTGGTGTTCTCTAGTAGACTTGGGGACCATTTTCCCACTAGTGGGAGGACAACATATGGCATTATTGGTAGTCATGAACTTGCTCGTTCTTTGGCAGCTAGCAAAAGAAAATGCATGCTCGTTAAATTGGATGTCTTCAAATCCTATGGCAAAGTTAATTAGCCTATCCTAGACAAGGTATTAGAGGAGTGTGGGTTTGAAAAGAAATGGAGAGATCAAATATGTAATTGTTATACCACCCCTCCTTAATCACCATAAATGGTTCTACAAAATGTCAAGATCAAAATCACATAATCACATAGTATTTTCAGTCATTTTCATTAGTGAGTATTTAGTTTTTTAGGTTAAATACATAAATTAGATTATTATGGTTAAATTTTAATTCAATTGTTTTTCAAAAGACAATGCTTACATAATTTAAGAGTTGTCTAATCACAACCAATTCTAAATCATCTGGCATGATTTCTTTCATGGTTCTTTAGTTTTTTGTGACTTGTAAGCCACAACTCGGCCATCTTGAATCAAATAATTTAACTCGAGAAAGGTTATCCCACACTTTGATGTCTAATCAAAATTTTGGCCCTTCCTCTACTTAGCAAAATCATTCACAAACTTGTATTAATATCTTGCCAAACCCATGAAACTTCTTACTTTATTAACATTCTTTAACATTGACCATTTTATGATGGCTTGGAATTTTTTAGGTTCAATTGCATTCCCTATGAGGAGATCACATGAACCAAATAATAAATTTCCTTCTAGAAAAGGGAACATTTTGATTATTTTTTCATACAACTTGTGTTTCCTTATCCTTTATAACACAAATTTCAAATGTTTATGTTCTTCCCAATTCTTAGAATATATTAATATATTATCAAAAAATACCATAACAAATGTGTTATAAACAATCAAAAAACACATTATTCATTAAGTTCATAAAGGTTGTTAAGGCATTGGTCAACCCAAAAGGTAGTACCTTGAACTCATAATATACATAACTAGTTCTACAAATAGTTCTATAGATGTCTTCTTTTATTTGTGATTGATGGTATCCAAATCTTAGATCAATTTTAGAAAACACTATTGCCCCTCATTTGATTAAAGAGATCATCTATTCAAGGCAATAGATAGTGGTTTTCAATTGTTGTGTTATTAAGCATATGAGAATCCACACATAGATGTGATCATCTATTCAAGGCAATAGATAGTGGTTTTCAATTGTTGTGTTATTAAGCATATGAGAATCCACACATAGATGTAATGTACCATCCTTTTTATTTACAAAGGGTACAAGTTTGAAAACTTAATCAAAACAATTAAAAAAGACCATATTGAAAATTGAATTATAAAACATATCACAAAGCCAACTACTTTGACTAGTTAAACAAAATTAGAATTTGAAATAAAACTAAATACAAATATCTTATAAGTTGACAAATCATAATCTAAATTTTAGAAAAAAGATAAATTAAATATAACCAAAGATTCATATACATGTTGGTCCTCAAAGAAAGAAAAAAATCATAATTCTATTGCATCATGATTTAAATGATTATTACAAACTTTAATATATATATTTTATCATATCCATACACTAAAATTCATAATCCTATTTAGCAAGTAGGAAAATTTAGGGAATGAATTAAGATTTGCTAATATTAGATCATCAAAATGTATTGGGTTAGCTAAAAGATAACTTGGAGATAACAATGAAGAATTAATGCATAGTTAATTTTTCTATTGAAATTGATTTCAAGGATGAAGTGTTGGTTGATGTGGTACCAATAGACATACTTGGAATCTGGGAATTTGTACCTATGCCTCGAGAAGGCCGGAAAATATATGTTTATTATAGATGAACCATACATTTTGAAAGTAGCTGAGAAGAAAGTGTAGATTACCATGATAAGTATAGCCAAAGCTAGGAAATTGATCTATATGAGGTCATTTTGCATTGTAATAGTGATAACAAAAAAATATGAAATCATTTGATGTATCATTAATTGTTGATGGACAAACCAACTCCACCAACCAATGCATGCCTTAGTTTTCTACTAAACCTAAAATGTTACTTCTCTAATACATTTAAAACTTATGAAAAGTCCTAGCATATAGAAGATGGCAATAGATGAAGACATTAATGAACAAATGAATGGAGGGGAGGTTATTTTCTTCACCTCCATCTTTTCAAAAGAAAGAAAGCTAGTGACCATCTAAAAAATCAATTCTTTAATTTTCAGCTTAATACTAGAAATTTTGAAAATTTTATGTTCAAAACTTTTACTTAATAATTATATTTTTTAAATATTTTATTTGTCATTACATGGTCATAGATTTATGGTGTTAAGTTAAACCAAATCTTTAGAGACTAAATATACTTATTTTGTCTTAACCCTATAATGCTTTTTTGGTGGGAAAGCAATTGCAGCCTATTTTAAAGTAATCATATCAAGGAAAAAAAATAGATTTATCATAGATTTACATGGTCATATATTTATGGTGTTAGTCAAACCAAATCTTTAAAGACTAAATATATTTATTTTGTCTTAACCCTATAATGCTTTTTTGGTGGGAAAGCAATTGCAGCCTACTTTAAAGCAATCATATCAAGGAAAAAAATAGGTTAACCAAAGAGCACCTCAATGACCTTATCTTCTTCTAATACAATCTTCACGTTTGAACCAAAAAGGTTGACCTTATCTTCTTCTAATACAATCTTCACGTTTGAGCCAAAAAGGTTGAAGGTTTTTCTTATGATGCCATCCACCTTGATAGCATTGATCCATTTGCTAACTCAGCAGCCGAAAAATCAAATATCATGTCCGTTGATGAATACCCCACTAAATAGGGAAAAGACGTAATAGTGTCAGAGACAATGGAGGAAAACATATTTAAGGAAATGCTTGTTCCTAATGATGATTCTGATTTACCTTCTAATTTGAGGAAAGAAGAGGATATAGAATTAGATTGTATTGGTTGTTTATGTTGACATGTTAATAATTAACAATTATAAATTCAATGTATCGCTTGATTCCAAAACTTCAAAATTTGAAATCTCGAGGATTTGAAGATCATGTGACATGTAATCTCTGAATTTTAACAAATTGTTAATGAAAATAGACTTTTGTGTTCTCTGATGCATTAATTTCTCTTTCTTTGTTTTTTTTGGCTGAATCCCAAGTCCAAGACAGAATTTTGTGCTGTTGAGTCTAAGTTTTCCAATCATGAGATTAATTGTCAATTCTATTCTCAAATTCCCATTATACCAATTTAGTCACAATTCCTCTCTTGGCTCAATTTTGTTTGATACTCACCCTAGGATGAACAATAGGTAATTACGGTAAAACATCATAATGAAATTCAGGTCTATATCCCTCTAGTTGTGATAATTGCCTCACTACTCTCTCTCTATCATATACACATTTCACTGTGCACCGGTAGAATATGTACACAAGACTACTGTAGCAAGCCTTGTTGAATTTAAAAGAGGAAGTAGTAGAACCTTTTAGATAATGACAAAAATGTAGAGAATGCCACAATGAAGTACAAATCTAGGACTTAATTTGGGAGAATCTTTAGAAGCTTTGGCAAAAATTGAAAACTTTGGATAAAGAAAAGGGCAGAGCAACAAGCGAAAATACCAATAATAGATTGATTTTAATAAACTTTTCAGTCAATTTTACCTGTAATTTTATTTATTTGTGTTTCCCTCTTTGAATCCTACAGTACAATATGCATTATATTGGTAGGAAAGATTAATTGTCAAACTGCTCTACTTTTTACCAAATAAATGTTTCTTCGATTATCTAGTACAAATGCTTTGTAAGCCTATCTATTCTTCGGTAGAAATTTGTGTCTTCTAAAATATCATACAAATAGTCTTATGGAATATAAAACTTTAGCAGACTCCAGAGGTCCTCTAGCTCTGCCAAATTTTTACATAAATGTTTATTGGAATGGTGGTTTAGCATTTTTTTACGATTTGGAGAAAGAAGTCGCAGAGTTCCTTCAGATTCCTTGCTCTTGGCTAGAACAAATCTACCCTGCCCTGCAGTAAAGGCAGCAACTTCCAATCTTAGGGATGGAGTGTGTTTTACAAAAGAAAACCAAACATAAAACATCCAGATATTACTTTCCACTTTTTAAACTAAAGCATTGGTTTGTAAGCCACGTTCAATACATACTCAAAGACATGTATCACTTAGGTGGTAATTTACACAATGTATCAAATTATATGATAATTTATTGGTATTCAACTGTATAGTTTTTGAGTTAAGTCGTTGAAAAGTAGTGATTCAAAAGAACACACTTCTCATGAGCATGAATAGTCCACTATGCACCCAATGCATCTAGATGATTTATCACCTTTTGTGAAAGTAGTGACATTACAGAAAGTTTAAATTCAATGTCCAACTCACATCTTTTTCTACATTTACTATACAATTTCAATAATCACCAATCCCCCGTGATTATCCACAAAATTTGTCCAAAAGAATAAGCTTACATCTATGTTTGACATTCAAATATTATTAAATCAATATCTTTAGGTTCTAATATTAAAAGATTCACAAGTCAAATAAAACGGATGTAAATTAATTCACAATAGTTACCTGCAACACACAGGTACCAACAAATCAGAGCTGATCGTTCCAGACCACTTTTTAATATGGCTAGAAACTTATTGAGTTAAACCGCCAACCCTTCTTTCGGTCAATGTATCTAAGTTTTTTGGTAGGATTTTCTAGCCATTTAATTAGTGATCAACCCACATGTACAAAGTGACTAATAAGTCATAGAAGGGAAATAGTTAAAGTAGACCCTTGGACCTTGAGTAAAGGTTGAGAGCATTTAGGTCAGGGCCAGGCCAGGCGCCAATTTAGCATATGAGACCCCCCTTATGGAAGCCCACTAGGGAATCATTTCCTCATTTTAATATTCATGACCAAGATTGAAAATAAACCGAACTTAGACAATTCACCTATACTCTAAGATTACAGAAGCTTGAGAGATGACCATGTTTTGAATGGAATTTATGAACTAGCATATAAGGTTTATGTTTTGGGCAAAGGGCGTGTCAACACTGACTTGATTCAAAATATAGTTCAGTTAATATTTTTCAGCAGCTTCAGATTTGACTTTTAACAGTACAAACTTCAGTTTCATAGCAATTTGTCAAGAGGTCAAACTCTTAACAGTAATTTCAGGTACATGCCAGTTTCAACAATTTCAGATTTCAGGTCTCAGTTCTTATTCTAAATTCTAGATCTAGAATTACACCTTTTTTGGTATTCATTTTCTTCCAGTAATTTTAGTTATCAGCTGTTTCAGCTTTTGCAATGTTTTGATTCCACATTTGCAATTGTTTAGGATTTCTATTCAAATTTTTCAATTTCCTTCCAGATTCCTAGAGGTTACAATAATTACATAAATGATCAGTAGGATCACAACACACCAACTGAAGACAGCCTTCTAAACTCAACAAGGCCACTATGAGTTTGGAGCAACGCCTTTTGGGCTGACCAATACCCCAATAAAACTTCCAAGGCATTATGAACTGCATCTTCGCACAATATTTGAGAAGATCCACTTCAGCTATCTTTTATTATATTCTCTTTCTATCTTGCCACTTACGGGAAACATAACAGCAAAACAATATGGCAAGAAACGACAATGTTGGGGAGGTTTTGGCACAAGAAATACATTAATATTAATGTATGGAATCTTGGAAATTCCCCTTATAAATTCTTTTGAGATTCATCAATCATGCATATTGTTAATGTTCATCACAGATTCACTAATCACGTGAGACAAACTTTGCCATGTCTCAGAAAGAAAACAGCAATACAATGAAAACTTAGCAGTCTGAAAAACATGTATAATGTTCAGACTCAGTGGCATCAAAAAACTGCAAGTTTGCAACATGAAACCCAATTTGTAGTGCAAAACATGGAAACATAAACATCAAGTCACATTCTCATAACTATGTTCTCAATTATAACATGACCATGGAGGCACATTTGCATCACTTGAGTATTGTTTCAGAGCTCTTACAGCTTAGCTCCATTTTTCGCAAATGATTCAAAGTATTTTTCCAAGAGTGAGTTAGCATACTGAGGATAAAACATAACTAAGGATAGAGTTAGATCTGATTCTGTGAAAACACAGGCCTGTTAAATTTTCAGACCATGGTAAGCAGATTTTGCACTCAAAGCACTAGGAAACTTTAACTTGATAACTCCTATCCAAACTGCTGATTCTGAATACAAAATCTACAAACACACCTTATTGAAAAGCAAACAACAAATACAGTGTTAAACTCTAAAAAAACCTGCGACTGTTTTCTCATTAAATCTGAAAGGAAATAAACTACACTAGCTCAAAACTGGAATGAATAAATAACTCATACCCCGGCCCAATATTTCTCATTAAATTTTACTTAAAAGGTTAGGTGGCTTATTATCATCTGTCATAGACCTTAAAAAGAAAGATCAGTTCAAATAGACAGAAGCAGCTGAAACCTCCCTCCAACATACAAAGAAAGAAATGACTTCCCACCCCATTTTGCATGTCTTAAGTATATAATGATGCATCCTGCACCACCATCAGGGTTGATCAACATGCAAAATGAGCAACCACTTTTCTTTTAAGGTACAAAGTCAGCTGATAAAAAGAAAATGCTGACCCATGTGTACGCTATAAAAAAAGCAATATTTGATTGGTGTAGCACTCGATTATCTGGAAAGAACATCTGAATCTAAAAAGGATTTTGCCCCAAACAAAGATTAGTGAGCAGAAAATGGAGGTGAGCATACTAGAATGGTTTAAATTTCAACGCCAGCACAAGAAAGGGATAAATGATGCATTTGCAGATTCATTGCCATTATCAGTTAAGTTACAAACAACATCTAAATTAGAATAGAGATGGAAGGAAGAAATATCAAACAAATGTGTCAAGGATGAGAGGGCAGCTGCTATGCAAGAAGACAAACAGGTCCACATTATCAAGTGACAATTATCTACAAACACCGCTTATAATTTGCATCCAATGTTCAAATTCAAGGAGATATCTAGGAGCCATTTGTCAATGAGTGACAGTGACACTAAGTTCTTTGATAATAGGGAACAAAGCAGTTAAAAGCCTTTGAAAAGCTAATACTTATCAATCATACTAGTAAGTACATGAGGAGTTCCACGTGCAGACATCCAACAATGCAATTGCTTGCACATTGCACAAGAAAGCAGTCACATGCTAGATCATCCGTTAAATTTCACAAGCAAACTACTGCCTAAGGCCAAGAAGAATTATACAATGACAAGGAAAGCTTTAGGGATGGTATACTCAATAAAAAAAATTCCATGCACAAGTACAAAACTTGGAACCCATGTTACATTTTTGAATTTTTCTGCAACTCCGTGCTTTTATTTTGCCACGTCTCATAAATCCCTCCTATTTTTCTGTATCCCTCCAAAAGTCGGCCTGTAAATCCTTGTCAGAAAACTGCTGTTTGAATGAGGTTTCCAAAATGTCTTAGTTTTGTATTTCCTTGTTCATTTTGTTTC